>AWUE01016728.1:0-12909 GCA_001974825.2 Corchorus olitorius
ATCTTTCTTTGGCGCCTCAGGGAATTTCAAGATTCCCTTCTCTATCTTTTCTTGTACTATGTTTTTTAAACACAGTACAGTTGTTGGTTGGGTGCCTCCAGGAGTCGTGGTACTTGCAGTACTCTCTTCCTTTGATGTCCTCTGGTGAAGGAAGGACATGTCCAGGTGGTAACTTAATCATACCTGACTTGTGTAGGAAGTCAAAAACTTCATTCGTTTTTGAAGTATCAAATGAATAAGTTTTGCTCCCATCATAAGGTTTCTTCTCTGCTTGCCTCTGGTACATAGCAGCGAACCTTTCTTGGGTCTGAGGGTGTCCTACTCCTGCCTCCACAAGGCATGGACACTCAATGGGGCGATCTGCCTTGACCTCAGCTATTCCAAGTTCAAAATTTGGCTCTTGATAATAAGTGTCATAAGATGAACTTCTCCTTTCATTCTCTTCTCGAAGAAGAGTCTCATACCTTGTCACTTTGGTTGACATCTCGAAAAAGTCTCTGAAGTCAACTCCTTCGAACTTCTTTCGAAGCTCTATGTCAAGTCCATTCTGAGCTAGGTGCACGAATTCTATCTCATGGAGAGGCGTGCGGCACCTATTCATTAGCTTCTTGAAACGAGCTAAGTACTCCTCAGCTGTCTCTCCTTTTCTTTGGTAGAGACGTGACAGGTCTGCCATGGAAACCTCGGGCTCAGTTCTATAGAACTGTGTGTGGAACAATCTTTCCATCTCCTCCCAGGTTCTCACTGAGTTGGGTGGTAAGTTGATGTACCAAGTAAAAGCTGCACCTGTGACAGAGTTAGGAAATAAGCGAAACTTGTGGTAGCCAGAGTTGGCTTCTCCACATTGTACGGTAAAACGATCAATGTGCTCCAGAGTTGTCTGCTCGCTAGAGGTTCCAGAAAAGCTTGTGAAGTCAGGGACCTTGTATCCACGAGGCAGAGGATAAAGTCTATCATATTCCTCAGGGTAAGGTTTCTGAAAAGATGGCCTGCCTACTCTCCTGTAAGCTGGGCCAATCATGTCTTCAATCATCTCCCTGATGTGGTTATGATTGACTGGTCCTTGTACATCAGCAACTTGAGGTGGTTGGCGTGGAACAAGATGGCGTTGATGGCCATTCCTTCCGCCATTACCATTGCCGTTACCATTTCTCACATGAGGTGGTACATAGGCTGCAACTCGAGGGCCAACTGGGTTGACTTCCTCTTCCACATTATCGTGTGGATGGTCGGCCGCTTCTTGATGCCCAGGGATGAGATCAGCTTCATTCTCACCTCTTGCTACTCCCTCTCTTTGAGGTGGTAAATTATTATTACCAACTGCTTCCACTTGAGGTGGAAATCTCGCCTGGTTGGCACCATTATTAGCTAATGGCGCCACAGGTGGAGGGAGAAGCACTGGCATGTTGACTTGCCTCGGATCTTGGGCTATCTGTTAGATTTGCCCCCCCAGCCTATCTTCTACTTGACCAATCTGAGCTAAGATGTTCTCACGGTCTTGAATCATCTGCTCCTTAAAAGAGTCATTGGCCTCCTTAAGTTGGTCATGAGATGTACTCATCTGATCAATAGATCTCATAAGTTGTTGCATCCTTTGTTCCTGTGCCAAAGAAATTTCATTCAT
This sequence comes from Corchorus olitorius, assembly GCA_001974825.2. NCBI lineage: Eukaryota > Viridiplantae > Streptophyta > Magnoliopsida > Malvales > Malvaceae > Corchorus > Corchorus olitorius. The sequence goes on from AWUE01016728.1 coordinate 1,625, forward strand.
GGCTTCAGTGAGGTATTGCAACAAGACCTTTGAATCAGCTTCCAAAGGTAATTGTGAAGGATCTGCCACGTTTTTGCTTCTGGTTTGCATAACATGGCTAGATCTGCCTTCATCAACCTTAGGTGGCATGTTTACCACTTGGTAAGACTTCGAGAGAGGGGAAGAGAAAAGGAAAAAGTAAAGAAAAATTACCCAGAGACGTTGAGAGGAGGAGAGATCTGCTTTCTTGTCCTGCTTCAAGTGTCAGGGAAAGTGATCTGGTGTGGACCTTCGAGTGAGGCGGACACCTTGCTGAGTGACTAGGAGAAAAAGAACCGGGGATCGCCGGCTATGCAGAGGGAAAGAGAGTACTGAGGGCGCCAGAGAGGGAGAGCAAGTGTGCTTGTCCCACCGGGCGTGCCAAAAAGAGATGTTGGTGTGGCCGAGTGGGCAGTCCAACATAGCACGAAAAATTGAGAAGAGAGTCGGGGATCGCCGACTTTGAGAGAGAGAAAGGTTATGGAGACGCCGAGTTGAGAAGACAAGTTGTTGTTGTGTCCCACCGGGCGTGCCAAAAAGAGATGTTGCGCCAAAAATCTCTTGCTAGAGTTTTCGCGGAGAATTCTTTATGACAGCGTAAGGGCGTGCCAGTCAATTTGCTGAAATTGACAAGGAGGTTGTAAAAACAAGATCTGGTGCGCGGAGCAGCAGATTAAAAGATCAGAACGATTGTGGGGACTGGATCAAAGTCACACCGGAGCATCTAAATCATTGGATCCACAAGAACTGCTTCTCAAAACTGGGCCTTCCTCTTTTCCGGATCAGATCTGAGAGATCTGCTTTGATTGTGATTGAAATTGAAAAGAAAATAACAAACTGATCTGTTATTTCTGAATGAAGAACACGTGTACAGTGTCTTTATGTCCGGAGACAAGATTGAAACAAGAGAAAAACACTAAAAGAGTGTTTGTTTGTCCGGAGACAAGATCTAAACAAGAAAAATATGAAGAACGAGTGAAGAACTCGTGATGAACAAGGTGAAAATGGCGCAGAGCCAGAGAGAAAATAAGCACGGAGCTTGTTTTTTTGCGCGGAGCAAGTTTGTAGCTGCAGGAGCTGGTTTTTGATTTCTCGGGAGAAATGTCTGAGATGCGGAATCTGCCTGAAACCTGAGAATGGCCTCCCTTTATATAGGGGACGGTTTGGGCTTGAGCATTTAATGCCATTGCCTTGCTGAGAAAGGCAAAATCTTCTCCTATGCAGATGACAGCTTTCAGGAAAGTGCAGTGAAGCTTCCTTCTTCTTCTGATTGCATCCAACTGCTTGGGAGAGGATTGGACATGCATAAGGGCGCCACTTTGCTAGGATAGGGGACGAAAATATGCCTCCTGGGTAGTTGATGACAATTCTTCCTTCTTCCTATCAAAGTGCAACAGGCTTTTGTTGCTTCTTTTGTGCTAAATTTAGCTAATTTGGCTCAGTAGTGACCAATTGACATCATGAATTGAACTCTGATCATCAAAGCCACGAAATTACCCATACTTGGCCATATTTAGCTCTTTAAATCATGAAAATAAGAATTAATTAAGAAAATGGCTTAAACCAGGGTGAGAAAGCCATGTGTCCTTAATTGAAAAGAATGCAAAAGTTGCAAACGATCTCGGTTTTAACCAAAATTTCACCAGTAAGCTTAGAATATCTCCATAAGATCATGGAAAAAATCCCAAGTTAATTCGAGCTCTTTATCATGGTGAATTTGGTTTCATTCCCAAAAATGTCCTTAATTGAAAACCGGGCATAAGTTTTTACTCCGATGTCAGAATGAAGTGAAATTTTACCATGATGATTTACATAGCTCAAGGATCATCATGGTATGCTCCTTGGAAGAAATCGCAACATCTAGCCTCTCCAATTGGTCAATTTTACTATTTTATCCTTAATTGAACAAAATACAAGTTGCAATTTTCACCTCCCGGGGTGGGAAGGAGGCTAGGCGTTTTCTCCATTGTGGTAGGTCGATTATATGGAGGAGGTGTGAGGTTGAAAATCTCATGCCTCTCTCACGTACACAGATATTTCTCTTGCTGACAAACTTTAGCTCTCTGCCTCCTTCCTGTAAGATAGAAAAATATCTCTCTGCAGGGCAGAGGGCGGCCTCTCCACTGACTGGGAGACGACTTGGGCCTTGCTATGTATGTCCATGAGGTATTTTTCATCTCATGGTCAGATGGTAAGCAATTTTCCTTATTTACTTGTTTGCCTCCTTATCAGGCAGCAATATTAAAGGAAACTGCTTCTGATTTGATTCTGTGTGCCACTCAACTAGGTAGCAGCGGCATGCACTAGAAATTTAATAATAATTATTCAAAAAATAATTATTATTTAATTAGCAATTAATTAATTTCAGCCCTTGCAATTAATTTACAAGACTTTCCTAATTCAATTTGAATTAGGGTGGTGCAGAAACCTAGTTTCTTTAGGAATTTTGATTAAATCCTAACCACACATCTTGATTATAATTATGCTAAGACCAATTTGCCCTCAATTGTAAATTGAGGTATAAACACCAGCTTTTCTAAATAAGGAAGGAAATTTCTAAATATCGCCCCCCTTTGACACTTTTGCTCTTTACTTAATTTTCTTCAACTTTCTAACCTTTCAAATCCTCTAAAACCTTCAAACTAAAACCTCAAATTTTAAAGATAATCTTCAAGCAAATCATGGATGTAATTTTTTCAAAAAAAATTGAAAAAAAAGGCCGATCCGGGCTCTGCCATGGCAGAGACGCCCTCCAGGGCACCCACCCATGGTAGAGGCACCCTCCGGGGGCGCCCAGCCAGGGTAGAATAGGGCGCCCAGCCATGGTAGAAGAGGGCGCCCCAGCCATGGTAGAGGCGCCCTCTGTGGGCACCCCCACCATGGTAGAGGCGCCCTTTGGGGCCGCCCCCGCCATGGTAAAGGCTCGCTTTGGGGCCGCCCCTGTTATGGCAGAGGCGCCACCGGAAGGCGCCTCGATTTTTTATTTATTATTTATTTTTTTTATGATTATTAATTTAAATTTTGGAATTGTTAAATTTAAAATTATGATTTTTTTTATTTTATCATAATTATTATTATATAATTAAAATTACAAATATAATAATTATTAGTGTTATTATTAATATATATATACTATATAATATTTTTAGTGAATATGGAAATTACTTAAAGGCCAAATTAAGAATTAATGTGGTGCCTCCTTTTGGCTTTTTTTGGTCTTTTCGCACTTTTCGGGTGACTAAAAAGACCATCGATGAAATTCCTCCCTTACTTTTCCTGCCGCCCTTTGTTGTAATTTACTATTTTTATATTTATGAATAAGTGTGTTTTAATTGCATATTAATTGTGTGTGAATATTAGATTTTACTGGTTCAACTCCTCTGCCGCAATTCCAATGGATTGGTGCTATAAGTGTATCTGCAATAATGGTTGATTCATGAGTAAACTATTGACATTTTAGTTTTGTTTTCCTTTCGTCTTCATTTCTATTTTGGTGGGTTTATTCTTCACTAACATTTCTATGAATTGGTTTCACATGGACTCCGTTCTGTTTCCTAAAATTTCCAAGTGGACGTTGATAAGATCCTTCCACTTAATTTGGTAGCGCCTTAGGATGGCATAACCTAAAGTGGGGAGCTTTCACTTCTCACCACAACATTTTGAGGTAAATCTGGATTTATTTGTTGATTATTTTATTTGATACTTAAATTTAACATTTCCTTATTCATATTTTATTTTACAAAAAGTTTTTTTTTTATTCATCATTCGACTTCCTTTTTATTAAGGTTTCTATTAGTTGCTTATATTTAGTATATTTCCACATTTCCAAAAGCACAGTTAGCCAATGCTAAGTAGAATCATTTTGTGATGCATTGTATAAATTACATATGCTCCTGCAAATGCTCTCAACTAATTCAATTTTCCTTCGACAACTATACATGCTCCTTGACTACAAAAAATTAGGCACTCCTTATGCAGAAGCCAAATTCTTCCACCTACTCGAGTTCATTAATTTAACAATTACAATCAAAATAAAAAAATGACTGCAACGTACTATGTTTTTTTAGATAATCAACATACATTTCAAACAACAATTAATATTAGCTTTATTTTGATGAATTATCTAGAGATGGAGGAGTAGAATATTAGCTTTACTTTGATGAATTACCTAGAAATGAAGTAGAATTTAGGTAATGCACTTTTAGAATGAAAGAGAGATCATGTGTTTTGCTTTATATATGCGAATTATTTTTTTGGATTATGAGTTTCTCCTAACTGATTAACTTACAACCAATGCAATATTTTCTTCCTAACCGACTTAAACAACTATAAAAAATATAACCCTAATACAAAAAATATATATACAAGCAGCGCAAACGCAGGCTACCCTGCTTGTTAGTATTGTTTATTATTACTTGTTAGAATTGATATTAGTGTTAATAATTACCAATTAGTTATTAATTATTTGTATTTTCATTACTGTCATTGAGTGCAGTGGTCCACACACACCCCCGCGGTATGGATTAGTTCTCCTAGTCCGAATTAACAGTAATTAACACTAAGCTAATTAATACTAATTAACCTTAATTAAATTTAACAATTTCAAAATTTAAATTAATAATCATAAATTAAAAAAAAAAAAGCTCGGGGCGCCTTCCGGTGGTGCCTCTGCCATGGCGGGAGCGCCCCAGAGGGCGCATTTTTACCATGGCGGGGGTGCCCCCGGAGGGCGCCTCTGCCATGGCAGAGGCCGGATCGGCCTTTTTTAAAAAAAATTTTTTTGAAAAAATTACATCCATGATTTGCTTGAAGATTATCTTGAAAATTTGAGGTTTTCGTTTGAAGGTTTCAGAGGATTTGAAAGGTTAGAAAGTTTGAAGAAAATGAAGCAAAGGGCAAAAGTATCAAAAAGAGCGAGCTAGTAAAAAGGGGGCGGTATTTAGCAATTCAGATAGAGAAAGGAGAGAAAAAAATGTGGATATATATATGTATTGCTTTCTATTCCCAAGTTTTTTTTTTTTTTATACCAACCCAAGATTCAATATTCATCTCTTTATTACACACAAGTGGCTGTGAGAGTAGGCAATTTTTTTCAATTTGTACCTACGTGTAACACGTGTATAACCCCATTGCAACTGCGCTTAGGTGTTCATGGGTTGGGTCGGATCAGGTTCGGGCTGGATCCAAACTATAACTTATAGCTATATAATTTGTCCAGACCCGACCTGGTCCGACTAAACAGGCCTCTACTTATTCCAAAGCCCGTCCAATTAAAAAATATTTATCCAAAACCCGTCTAAACCTACCTATATAGTAATTAAATATATAATATTTATTTATCTTTTAACTTATTATTTATTATTTAAAATATATTTATTGTTTATTTATTAATATATATTATATCTAAGATTGTAAAGCTTAATTAATATATATATTTTTATCAAAATAATTAATTTACACATTAATGAATATTTTAACTAATCAATCTGATTAAAAACAAAGAAAATAATCTAATTATTTAACTATACAGGCTCAGGTTCGGCCGTTACGGCTAACACCAAGCCCCGCTAATTTTGCAAACGGGCCTTAAAATTTTGTCCAAGCCCATTTAATGGGTTTCAAATTTTTGTCCAAGCCCTCCCAAATATTGGGAGATCTTACAGGCTTGGGCAGATAGCCTGCCCCTTGAACAGGTCTAGGGCTTATTAATAAGCTTGTTATATATAGCTATTAAACACATAATAGAAAAGACAAAAATGGGCAGTTATCTCAAAAAAAAGAAGAAAATATATATATATATATATTGGAGCTTTTAGTAATTTTGAGGGTTACACAAGTAATATATATATATGTATGTATATACACTAACTATAAAAGCATGAATAATGGGAAACTTTGTGTTTTCCGATTTTATCATTTTTCAAATATATTTCTAAATTGCCATTATTAAAATATAAAATATAATTTTATTTAATACGTTTTTTTCAAAGATACTTTTAAATTGTCATTATTAAAATATAATTTTTACAGAATATAATTTTCTTTAATATATATTTTTTCAAATGTATTTCTAAATTGTCATTATTAAAATATAAAATTTTTACAAAATATAATTTTATTGGATAAAATTAATTATCTATATACTAACTATAAAAGTACGAATAATGAGAAACTTTATGTTTTCCGATTGTATCCTTTTTTATAAAACATAAATTATCATTGCTTAAAATTTGACTTTTATGTTATATATATATATATATTATGGTATAATAATCCCTAATAAATAAATAAATAAAATAAAATAAAATAAAATAAAATAAAATAAAATAAACAGAGTAATACAATAATTTTCTAGGTTAACGCCTATGGCTATGCCTAACAATCTCAATCGAAGGGAGGCCCCATGAACAAGTTTAAGTGCAATTAATCTTTACACAGTCGTGCTTCGAATCCTCCTTCAGCTCTCTTATGATGCGCCCAAAGCTTATCATGGAGGGAATGATGCGCCAAGGACTTGTCATGGACTTGAAGATGACAATGGAGAGCAAGGAAAGGATGTGCATGGGTTGCATGGAGGCATGGAGACCATGGAGATAACGATGGACTTGTTTCAAGACCAAAGAAGGTGTTAATCGATCCATTATGCTTGCCTAATGGTCCAATGATAAGATCAAGAGCTAAGAAGTTCAAGAATGCACTATTGGGCCTTATTCGAAGTCATCTTTATGATATGAAGACCATTCAAGTTCAATTGAAGAGCTTTGATGATGATTTGAGCAAGAAAACATCAATCAATTACAAGTTCATCACTTTGCTTGGTATTGATTCTACATGGCCGGATTGACATCGTGGCATGAGCCCAATTAGCATTAGTTTGCTTTGTTTGGGCTTAATGCTATCTTAGATTAGCTTATTTTTAATTTTGGGTGTTATTTGGGTTGGGCCTTGTTTGACTAAGTCCAATCCTTGTTTAATTATGCTTTTATTTCCTTTTCCTAGTTGGGCTTGGACTAGTTTTTCCCTGGCCCTTATGTTTGGACGAAAATTAGGTCTTATTTTTAGGGTTAAGGATGTCCCTTACTCCTACATAAGGGATCTATATTCCTTTGTAAACACAAGTTAAGCTTATCAATCAAAGAGAGTTTCTTTTGAAAATTTAGCTTCATTGTTCTAGTTTTAGCAAGCTTAGAGTTCTTCAATCTTGTAGAGTCCTAGCAAACAATTAGATAGTGATTATCTAATTGTGATTCTTGTGATCTTAGGTTGTCAATTGCAGGTCTAATTGATCATCTAGTCTAACGAACGAAGATCCAATCTTGGGAAGAGTATCAAGTCGACAAATCTAGAAGTTGAAGTTGTCAAGTTGATCTTTGGAGATTTTTCAAGGATAGATTTGAATCTAAAACAACTAGATTCGCATCAATTGTTATCAGAGTCAGGTTATCATCTTCAATCGGTAAAATCTATCCTTCTATTCATCTTTCATCAGGTTTTTCATCTATCCTCAATTCCATCGCAAATCTCATCTTTTCCAAAAATTCAGAAACTTGGGATTTTTGTTCCAAATTCATTATAACTCCAATTGCTTTGAAATTTCAGATTTGGAGTCCTCACACATCAGGGTTTAATAGAAAAATATCAAAAAAATTAAAAATAAATAAAAACAAATTTCGACCTAAAACTTGTGAATTTGTTTTGGATTATTTCTTGGTCGGAAAGCGCTGAAATTTTAGCTTTATTGTTTATTCATAGTTATCTTTCTAGGAAAAATATTGAAAAATTAAAAAAAAATCAAATTGATTCATCGATTTTTCCAGGGGGTGTTTTTAAGGTTCTTAGTTGTGCTTTAAAGCTAATTTGTGCAATTAACCCTATTTGGAGTTCTTTGGTGAAATTGATTGTTTGTTTGGGTATCTTGGGTTGCTTTTGCTGTGATTAAAGGATTAATTTGAAGAATTTCAGGTTGGAACCCTTTTTGATTCAAGTGGTATAAAATTGGATTTAAGTGGTTAAATTAGGGTTCTTGTTTTGATTGGAATTGGGAATTTTTGTGATTTGTGTGCAATTGATCTTATTTGAAGGCATTAAAGTGTTCTTGGAAAGTTGAATTAGGGGATTTTGAAGTTTGGAACACTAATTGTTTGAATTTGAGAGTGTTTTGAAGCTTGTTGAAAATTAGGGTTTGAAGGACCTTGCCTAGGCGTGGGCTACCCCGGCAGAAAATACAAGCTTTGTGACGAGACCTTGCCCAGGCACTGGCTACACCAGGAAAATTTTGAAGTTTGTTTGTTTTGAGATCACTTACCTTTTGATTCACTCTAGTTTTGCTACTAATCGTTTGTTCCCCAAGTAGGTCACGAGAAGAAAGAAGTTACTCTTACAAGTTGCTCTTATTAGGCCTATTGAAGCTAAGAAAAAGGCAAATTGTGTGAGATCATCAAGAGAAATAGTGGGTTGGCTACCATAGGATTGTGTGCAAACACGAGAGCATAACAAGGTATACACACACACACACTTGTGAGGAATTTTTACTACTAACTTTTCTTTTTGTGTAGGTACAATGGGAGATAGAATAGAAGGTGAAACTCAAAGAAAAAATCAAGAGGCCGACTTGGCTACTATGATGCAAAGTCTAATGCAACAAATAGACATCTTGGCTAATGAAATTCATTTTACCAAGAAGAGTTTTACATCATCTAGTAGCTCATGGAAAACTCCTTACAAAAAAGATGAGAGGATGTCATACAAGGAAGAGGAGAGTGAGAAAAAGGAGTTTGTAAGTCCCAAAACCGAAAGTAAGGGTGCTACAAGTTCATCATCTAAGACTCACGTTGAGTGTACTAAAGAGGAAGATTTCAACTTAGGTACTAGTGGGAATGAAGATGATGAAGGGGACAATGAAGAGGCGGCTATTGATGATGGTGATGAGTTAGTTCCACTTAGTTTGGTAGCTAGTAGAACTTTGAGTGGCTATGTGAAAGGGGATGTTCAAAATCAGAGGGATAATCTATTTCACACTAGATGCTATGCGAATGGTAAACCAAGTAGTGTGATTATAGATGGAGAGAGTTTTATAAACATAGTTAGTGATTATTTGGTGAAATAGTTACAACTACCTACTTCTAAACATCCTAAACCCTATAGCTTAGGTTGGTTCAATGATAGAGAGGAGATTAGGGTTAACAAACAAGTTTTGGTTACTCTTTCTTTGGGCAGGTACAAAGAGGATGTCTTGTGTGATATCTTGCCTGTAGACACCCATTTTTTTGTCCTTGTATCCTTCAATTTAAAATAATTCGAAAGGGATTGAGGTCAATTCCTTAATTTTCCAAGTTTTTCAAGTAATTCGATTCATTGCATTTGCTTGCATAGTTAGAGTTCAAATTGAAAAAGTCACAAAAAAGTCCTTTATTTTTCATGGTAATTTTAATTAAATTGCATGGGCATGCATCATAGTTTTAGTGGATAATTGGTGATTTGGCATTAAGCACTTTGATTACTTATTCTAATATAAAGTCATTTTGGGAAACTAATTTGCCTCATATTAATTTAATTAGACTTTTTTTTTCACATAATATAGCACATGTAGAATCTACATTTTCATTTATAGCATTGTTATTACAAAAAATACAAAAATGGAAATTACAAAGAAATACAAAAAGAAGAAGAATGGCTTTCATTTTACATTTGCATTAACAAGAATACCAAAAAGATTTTAAGTTGTTTTTTCTCTCCTCGAGTTCCATGGTGATGAGGATTTGGGAAACTCCCATTTGAAGTTCCTTAATGGACTGAGATTACCTTTCCTCAAGCCCGCCAAATACATAAGGTTCAAGCTTTGCTACCTTGCCTTACAGGTTCCTGCACACCGGAATCATATGCCAATGTCAAAATGTTGCTGCATTTTCTAGACCAAATATCACCCTAATATGTTCAGTAACAGTGAGCAGCAGATTCACAAGGGAAGATACAAGCGACCACCTCAGGCAAACAAGGCAACAATGATTAGTCATTTATGGGGCACTTTGATCATCAATTCGCATTTTGCACACATGAAACAGAAGCAACCAATTTCAGTTTTACACATGCTCCATAGGCATTGTCACAAGCTTTTAAAAAAAAATGCTTTAGATTAAGCATACAATAAGGCTTTATTTGCAAGATCAATGAGCCTACAAGCAAAGTAAGCATGTAACAGGAGCATTCAAGGCAATCAATCAAACAGATCAACATGCATTTTGGAGCGTATAGCAACATATGCACGACCTTTCCAGTAGCATTATCCAATCAAAGTCAAATGAGGATTCTAAGATCAATTTCGAGACATTAAGGAAGTTTAATAAAAAGGGCATGCGATGTAGAGCACGTTCATATAATATACTTTCTTTCGCATCACAGTGTGCTTGGGTGCAAGGGAGTTAGATGTACAACATGCAGGATCAAATTGGTTTATGCAAGCAGTAGTCAAAGGATCAAAGGGATTTAAACAAGGATCAGAAGAGGCTAAAATCTATCCAGGGCCAGTCAACTACAGTGCACATTTTTCCTATGCTACAATACAGTGTGTGTGCATGCAGAAACCATAACAAACTCAATTCAGCACATGTAAATTCCCAAATTGGTTATAAATGGAACAAAAACGAACCTGGCCAGCTCATCATTCCTCTGAACCTTACCCTCCCAAAGGGACAGCTCACTTGGGATCAGCATCCAAAATTTGCAGCAGAATTCGTTGGGTAGAAGGAAATGAATCACTTGGAGAAAAAAAGAAATAATAAAAAAAGAGGAAAATAAAAAATACAGCCCGGAATGAAAGGATAGAGTTTCCTCTGAGGGACAGAGGCTCGGGACACATTTCTGGACACTCTCAACACTCCACACACACGAAAATATACAGAGTCTCTCTCTCTTCCCTCTCCTCACACAGACTCTCTCTGGACTCTCTCTCTCTCTCTACGAACTCTCTCCCTAAATTCTCTCTTCCCTGAAGAATTCAGGGTGATTCTCTCAAGAACAACCACCATCACACAGACACACAGATTGAGAGTCTTTTTTTTCCTCTCACAAAAAATTCACACCCTCTCCCACGGATAATTTCTCCCTTTCGTTGATGTACACACCGAATACACACTGATCTGAGTGGTGGATTCTCTCAAATACAACTCCTCCCACAAGATTTTTCTTCTCTTACACACTGAAAATGAACATTCTCTCGAGGCCCTCTTCCAGAAAAATCACACTATCAACAGAGAAAGGAATTGATTTTT
>AWUE01016729.1:0-55869 GCA_001974825.2 Corchorus olitorius
AAACGCATTCTCCCCGGCAACGGCGTCAAAATTTATGATCGGTCGTCAGCAAATCATAAAAATAAATTCCCAACAAATTCCTAACTAAAGCAGATAGGGCAAGTAGGGGTCGAACCCACAGAGAAATAGGTTATTAATCTTTTCTTAAAACGATTAAACAAATTAAAGAGAATTCTTATAGTGAAATTAAACCTAATCAAACTAACAATTAAAATCAATCAAGAGAACAATCAAGAAAATTAAAGAAAACAATTAACAAGAAAGCAGTGAATAATTAAGAAAACAATTGATAAAAACCTCCAACATAGAATTAATATCCCTCTTGACAATTATAACATGGATCATTGATATATAATAATTATGAAAACAAAGAATAGCTTGTCGGAATTAAATCCTAAATCACCTTAATTAGGTAAGATTACTCGCAAGAGCTTAAATTACCCCTTTTTCCTCCTAACTGATCAATTAGCCGCAAAGCCTTAAAGATTTGCTAAGGATCAAAGCATTAAGAACTAGTAATTTATACAAGCACAAAGAGCAATTTCTCACTCAAAGTTCCTTATCTCCCTTCGAAGGGACTTCCGTCCTCCCCCAACTTGCTACAAACAACCAAGCCGGAACGTCAATCCTCTTGATCTAGCTAATGCTAACTTAATTTATCATGAAAGTGCCGGCTCAATCAATCAAAACAAGCAACATAGAATTAAAACAGAGATCAAAAGAATACTCTAACAATTATCATATATAAGCACAAAATCTCACCAATATATATGTCAAGAGATCAATTAAATTCTACATTGGAGTTAAGAAAAGGATTACTCACTAATGAATTGAGTGCGCATACAAAGAATAAGAAGAAAAACTTATCTTATGGATGAGAAGAGAAGGGGGGCGGCGGCACAGAGGCTTTTGTCCTCCAAAACTTCAACAATTCTACAGAATAATTTCTAGATCTACTTGTATATGTATTGTGTTGAAAACTTAGACCTAAGGTGCCTATTTATAGTGGAAATAACCCTAGAAATTCTAATCCTAACTTGGAAAGGAGTATAGGACGGTTTAAGGGTCTAACTTGGACTCCAAGTTGAATTAAAAGTCTTTCTAGAGTAGAATCCAAGTCAAAATAGGATCCTGAATTTTTGCTGAATTCGTGGAGTGACTTCAATGGCATTTTTTGGCTTGAAGATGGCAGAACTGGGTCTTGGACTTCAAAAGAAAGTTGTAGATCTCGGAGTTAGCTTTCCAACGAGTACTCATGAGCTTCAAACGGAGATCTGAGCAGAAAGTTATGAATTTTCTACCAAAACTGTTCCTGAATCCTAATCCTGTTAGGACTAGAATCGGGAATCTACGGGATTTTGGTATTTCCTTGGATTTAGGAGTCATTAATTGGGATTTTAATTCCAATTAATATTTTATATGGGCTGAGTATTTTCCCACATAAATTATCCATAAATACCAAAATTTGAGAATTTATCCATGGCTTGTCTTCAATTAAAGCTCCAATTCTTCAATTCTTCCTCTTGAAATAAATCTTCAATGATCTTCAAGTCTCCAATTTATCTTCAAATGGTCTTCAAACACGAACTTCGAATCTCCAAATCTATGCTCAAAATTGCTTTGCTAAAATCTGTGTAAAAAGTCATCAAAATAGGTCCAAAAGAGGTGAAAAATAACAATTTCTCAATTTCACATCACTTAAGAACTTAAAACACAATTATCATCAAAATAGCATATAATTAAGCATAAATAGATCCAAAAACATAATAAAATAGGCATAAAAATAGGGTTGTTTTTGACTCAATCATTGGGACTTTTCAATCCAGAGCCTTATGCATCAAATTGAATTAAGAGTTGGAAAAGAGAGAGACAGTAGAGCAAAACCTCAAAGTTAGGAGTTAATACTCCGGTGACATCATCGGGAATTGCTCAACAACGCCATTGAAGGTCTCGGGTTCCTCTTCACCAAGGTTCGATCCGAAGCTTTCCACCGAATCACTTGAGGGGTTTTGGGTTTTCGAAGGCGAGGAACACAAATCCAGCGCCATTTCGACGAAAAAATAAATCTTGGACAAGTTCAAGGGAGGAGAAGTAGGAAGAGGGGTCTCGGTTCGAGAGGAGAGAGGGAGCCCGTGAAAAGAAAAAGAGAAACGAGGAAGAAGAAGAAAAGTTGGCGTTTTAAGTTCATAGTCACCCAAAACGACGTCGTTTTTTGTAAGTCCCTTTCAAATCCTTCAATTAAGTCCCTCTTGTTCCAATTTATGCGATTTAAGGCATAGTTGTTTTATGTGTTTAATTTTGCTTCTAATCCCATGATTGATGAGGTCAACTTTAATTAATTTACATATTGTTTATGTGGTTATGAGGGTGTTTGGTTGATTAAAGTGATAATTTTTGCTCAAAGTTTGGATTTTTATTGAAAAGGTTTGATTTTTGATGGTAAGTGATCGGTCGTCAGCAATCATAAAAATAATCCCCACAAAATCATAACTAAGTAGATATGGTAAGTAGGGGTCGATCCCATAAAGAAAGTGGATAGACTTTATCCAAAGATACAATCCTTAAAAATCTCTCAAAAGCAATGCGTAAAAACAGGGGTTTGAAACTAACAATTAAAAAGAAAACAATTAAACTAGAAAACAAAGCAAAATAAATTAAATCTAGATCTATGGCAATTAAGAAAGAAAACAATAATTAAAGGGCATACTTCTTTTCCAATGGTAGAAAACAATCAAATTAATTATGGGTCCTTGATTTAAAAGATAAATTCAATATTAAATTCTTGATGATAACGGGTCTAGGGAAAACCCTAACATGCTATTTAGATAAGATTAGCCGTCAAGTCTTAAATTACCCCTTTTTCCTCCTAACTAATCAATTACCGGTTAAAGCTTAAAGATTTGCTAGGAATCAAAGCATTAAGATCAACTTTTATTAGTTCTTTCACACATGCTTAACAAGTAAAACCATACAACAACCAGATAAATCTGATCACTGGCATGCAAACCCAATTAACCCGCCGTCAAGCGCGGTTAACTTGCTACATACAATCAAACTCAGGCGTCAACCGTTGTTGTTTGATCTAGCAAACAATCTCTCAAATTACCTCTTTATCGGCCGTTATAAATCAATAAAAATCAAGATTGTAGAATTAAAACAGAGTTTAACATGCTATCTATCAAAAATAAAATACTAAATCATAAGAACAGAAATCTCACCATGTTAATTGATTGAATTCACCAAAGGATTAGAAGTATTAAGAATTTAGCTACTCATGGATTTGAGAAAATCCATGAGAGGCTTAAGAAAACTTATAAGACCTTGGGGCAAAATCCTCCTCTAGAATAACCTAGGGTTGCCGCCCCTCTCTATGCAAAGAGAGGGTGGCGGCACCCTAGCCCTAAAACTAGAAGAAAAACTAGAACTAGAAGAGAAAAAGAAGAAGAGAAAATTATCTAGATATTGTGTGTGTAGGTATGTGATTTGTGTTATAGGGGTTGACTATTTATAGTGGAAATAACCCTAGGAAATCCAATTCTAAGTAGGAAAGAAGTCTAGGACGTTTTAAGGGCTAACTTAGACTCCACGTTAGCTTAAAAGTCTTCCTAGATACAAAATCCTAGTCAAAATAGGATCCTAAAAAATTCTGGATTTGTGCAGAGAATTCGACGGTATTTTTGGGCTTGAAAACGGTAGAATTGGGTCTTGGACTGCAAAGAAAAATTGTAGATCTCGGAGTTATCTTTTCAACGAGTACTCATGGGTCTAAAACGAATGTCTGAGTAGAAAGTTATGATTTTTCTACCAAAATTGCGCTGAATCCTAATCCTGTTAGGACTAGAAGCGGGAATAAGCGGAAATTGGATATTTGCTTGGATATAGGAGCCACAAATTGGGTTGTTAATTCCAATTGTGGGTTTATATGGGCTGAGTATTATCCATATAAAATATCCAAAATTTCTTAGCTTCTGGGCTTATTCATGGCTTGTCTTCAATCCTTCGCAATTTAAGCTACAATCTTCAATTCTTGCTCTTGAGATAATTCTTCTATAGTCTTCAAATCTTCAAATTATCTTCAATAAGTCTTCAATCACGAATTTCGAATCTCCAAATCCATACTCAAAATTGCTTCTTCCATATTTGAGTAAAAAGTCATCAAAATGGCTCCAAAAAGAGTGAAAAAAACAACAAGTTTCCACTTTTCTTGTCTTCAAGACCTAAAAACACAAATACTTATAAAATAGGGTTAAAATACACATATAAATAGTAAAAATCCTAGGAAAATGATCATAAAAATAGGGTCTTTTTTAACTCGATCATAATTCCCCCCACACTAAATCTTTGCTAGTCCCTAGCAAATAGTACATAAAAACTAAGAAAACAAAAACAAAGACTAATGCAAATAAAGATTCCACTTTCGTAGGTGTACGGCGGCACTTAGCACGTGACGCAAGCCAATTAAACCTGAGACTGGTAGAGTTACTCAGGAGGTGTTATGTCACCTGAGGGTTTACTTAACTTGGACGATACCCACAAACATGTTTAGACTGACTCGATAGACTTATGGGTTAGTATGAAAAACATAACAAATTTTGTACAAATCTATGCTTAAATCCATTCTTTTCAAAAATAAATTTTTAATGCATACACATATCAAGGATTAATGCAATCATGAAATCAAAATAACAAAGAATAATAAGAGCACTTAATTCAAAAGATCAAGAAATAGCAAACATCTTTTTCTTAAGTAACCATAATTAAAGTAGTTCTAATCACTTACCATTCATCACATCCTATAACTACTTCTTTCCATAAGCTTATGTCTTCATCTTCATCTCCATTACTCAAACGAATGCATATCATAGATACAAATCAAGGGATTTCGTGGGTTATAATAGATTTTCAAAAGGTAATTAAGTTTTAGAAAATTGAGGTTACTAACCTCGAAGTGTTCATGATTTGGGGTTACTAACTCCCATTTTTGAGGCTACTAGCACTCTAGAATGACTCCTTCTTTTTATTTTTTTCCAGAGGGACAATATTTCTGCAATTCCATGCCTCTTATCCTCTTTCCAAGGGTTACTAACTCCTTTTGTTTAAGAAAAGAGTGACAACAATGGATTGATTTTTTTTAAAAGCAGAAATACCTCTTCTCCTCTTGCATGAAAACTTTTTATGAAAACAATTTTTTAACTACCCTTTTATATAAGTAGTCCCCCACACTTGTTCTTGACATATCCATAACATACTTTCATAATTGTAATTTTAATAAAAATTAAACACAAGTTCTAGAAATAGGCAATCATGAAAGCAATAAATAATAAGTTTTATCACAAACTCTAATTATACCTAATTCTAAGAAATAAGATAACATGCTAAAAATCAATCAATCAAATAAAGCATTCTTAAAAATTCTAAGCATTAATCAATCATAATCAATTTAATCACTTAATATATGCATGAAAAATTCAAAATTGTGCAACATTTTCGAAAAATTTCATGGATTTCTATGCATGTAGACTCTCCATTAGACTCTCTCCCCCACACTTAAAAGACACATTGTCCTCAATGTGAATGCACATGTGTGTGTTGTTTTCCTCATAAGTGTGATGACTCAGTAGATGAGCTAACGTAATACTTGACTCACAAAGAAAGTGTCGACCCAATGAAGTAATGCAAGCAATTCAAAGCATCAATCATAGCAATTATAGCATATAAGTCATCATTAAGATCCAAATCAAAGCATAAAAACATCGAAAAGAAATACAAACAACTAATTCAAATTAAGGAATATGCAATCAATTAAAGCAAAACAATGCAGAGAAAAAGTAAATAGAGATGAGTTTAAGAGAGCTTCTCTATTTATGTGGCACGGGCTAGAGGTGGCATGGCTTGGATGGCCGGTGGTTGTGCGGCTCGGGCATGGCCGGCCGAGCTAGCTAGGTTGGCTCGATCATAATTGGCTTCCATCCTTTGCTCCTCTCGTTTGGGCTTCCATTCGGTTTCTTTTCCAAATGTTCAAAAGCTCCAATTGTTCGACTTGTTTCCTTAATTTGAAATCCTAAAAAGAAAAAGAAAAACAAAACTGAAAAGAAAATTAACATGTTAGTAAATTTTTGGGTTGCCTCCCAAGCAGCGCCTTTCTTTAATGTCTTTGGCTAGGCTTTCCTCCCTCTCCCTTTGTTAGGGTGGATCATACCACTTCAAAGCATAAAGCAAATATGATGAGATTGGAAGAATATGACCACAAAAATATGAAGGTGAAAAGAAGAGATAAGGAAAGAAATCACCAATTTTGCTGAGGGCGACTCCATGAATAGCTAGGAATGACAATGCCATCTTTGTCGCCGTGAGAGGTTGATGCAATGGATGCTTTCGGCATTGATTAGCATTGTTCTCGTCTCACCTTTGGAGAGTGTCCTCATGTCGGCAAATCTTCTTATCCTCCAAAAAGAATTGATCCATGTTGATCTCCTCAAAGTAGTAAGATTCAAGAAGCTTGTGGATTCCCAAGAAATCTCGATCTTCATGTTTCAAGAGTTGGTTATCAACAAGATTCAGCACACTTAATTCTTTCAGCTTAGGATATCCGAGTTGCTCATCATCTGGTGGCTCTTCTATGGGTTCTGAGAAATTTGGGTTGCCCATCTTAATATCTTCTTGTGATGCCTCTGATTCTTCTTGCTCAATCTTGGGGACTTCCTTTGGTAAAACTTTAACGTTGCTTGGCTCAGATTGGACAGGTCCTTCCCATGATGATGTTGCCTCGATCGATGCTTCCTTTGCGCTTTTGGCCACCTCTTCTTCAATTATCGTCTTCTGCTCCTTAAGAGTTTTCAAAAAGAAAAACTCACTATCCAGATGACTTCCACCACTGGCTATTTCTATCTGGTACATACTAGAAGGTTCTAAATTTAAATAGAATCCCCCAATAAGGATGTGCTCCAGAAGCCCATGGTTTGGGTGGCGGTCGCATAATTTGTTGAATCTCTCCCAATATTGGTGCAAACGCTCTTCTGGTAGTTGCTCGCAATCGTCGATCTGTTCTAGGTCGTGGATCATTCGCAATCTTGCTCCTTGCTCCGTAAGAATTTCTTGCTCTGCACTAACGGCATCAATTGTGGCTCGATCTGGGTAAGACAACCCATCGTAGAAACTTGGAAGTAACTCCGCAGGTACATCATGATTTATGTAGAATCGACATATTACATTGTATCTTTTCAAATATTGGTACCACATTTCACCAGGCAGTTGTTGAAAAGAAAGAATCTCCTCTTGAACAAAACACCATATTGATTTTCGCTCCATCGAAGCTTTTTCTAGGAAAATAAAAACTCAAAGAAAATTAGTAGTAAAAGTTCTTAAACAAAAATTAAAGCAGAAAAATAAGGGAAAATATTTTTTTTCTTTTTGAAAACGCAAAAACAAGAATTTTTTTTTATCGCAAAACCGATTTTTTTTTTCCAAACCGCAAAAACCAAGAGAAAATTCCCAGCATTAGTCTTTTCCTTCCTTCCCCGGCAACGACGCCAAAATTTATGATCGGTCGTCAGCAATCATAAAAATAATCCCCACAAAATCCTAACTAAGTAGATAGAGTAAGTAGGGGTCGATCCCACGGATAAGGTGGATAGACTTTATCCGTAGATACAATCCTTAAAAATCTCTCAAAAGCAATGCGTAAAAACAGGGGTTTGAAACTAACAATTAAAAAGAAAGCAATTAAACTAGAAAACAAAGCAAAATAAATTAAATATAGATCTATGGCAATTAAGAAAGAAAACAATAATTAAAGGGCATACTTCTTCTCCAATGGTAGAAAACAATCAAATTAATTATGGGTCCTTAATTTAAAAGATAAATTAAATATTAAATTCTTGATGATAACTGGTCTAGGGAAAACCTAACATGCTATTTAGATAAGATTAGCCATCAAGGCTTAAATTACCCATTTTTCCTCCTAACTAATCAATTACCGGTTAAAGCTTAAAGATTTGCTAGGAATCAAAGCATTAAGATCAACTTTTATTAGTTCTTTCACACATGCTTAACAAGTAAAACCATACAACAACCGGATAAATCTGATCACTGGTATGCAAACCCAATTAACCCGCCGTCAAGCGCGGTTAACTTGCTACATACAATCAAACTCATGCGTCAACCGTTGTTGTGTGATCTAGCCAACAATCTCTCAAATTACCTCTTTATCGGCCGTTATAAATCAATAAAAATCAAGATTGTAGAATTAAAACAGAGTTTAACATGCTATCTATCAAAAATAAAATACTAAATTATAATAACAGAAATCTCACCATGTTAATTGATTGAATTCACCAAAGGATTTGAAGTATTAAGAATTTAGCTACTCATGGATTTTTAGGCTTAAGAAAACTTACAAGACCTTGGGCAAAATCCTCCTCCTGAATAACCTAGGGTTGCCGCCCCTCTCTATGCAAAGAGAGGGTGGCGGCACCCTAGCCCTAAAACTAGAAGAAAAACTAGAACTTGAAGAGAAAAAAGAAGAAGAGAAAATTATTTAGATATTGTGTGTGTAGGTATGTGATTTGTGTTACAAGGGTTGGCTATTTATAGTGGAAATAACCCTAGGAAATCCAATTCTAAGTAGGAAAGAAGTCTAGGACGTTTTAAGTGCTAACTTAGACTCCGCGTTAGCTTAAAAGTCTTCCTAGAACCAAAATCCTAGTCAAAATAGGATCCTGAAAAATTATGGATTCGTGCAGGGACTCTGACGTTATTTTTGGGTTTGAAATCGACAGAACTGGGTCTTGGACTTCAAAGGAAAGTTGTAGATCTCGGAGTTAGCTTTCCAACGAATACTCATGGGCCTAAAACGGAGGTCTGAGTAGAAAGTCATGATTTTTCTATCAAAACTGCGCTGAATCCTAATCCTGTTTGGACTAGAAGCGGGAATTGGATATTTCCTTGGATATAGGAGGCACAAATTGAGTTTTTAATTCCAATTGTGGTGTTATATGGGCTGAGTATTATCCCATATAAAATATCCAAAATTCCTTAGCTTCTGGGCTTATTCATGGCTTGTCTTCAATCCTTCGTAATTTGAGCTCCAATCTTCAATTCTTGCTCTTGACATGATTCTTCTACAGTCTTCAAATCTTCAAATTATCTTCAATAAGTCTTCAATCAAGAACTTCGAATCTCCAAATCCATACTCAAAATTGCTTCTTCCATATTTGAGTAAAAAGTCATCAAAATAGCTCCAAAAAGAGTGAAACACAACAAGTTTCCACTTTTCTTGTCTTCAAGACCTAAAAACACAAATACTTATAAAATAGGGTTAAAATACACATATAAATAGTAAAAATCATTGGAAAATGATCATAAAAATAGGGTCTTTTTTAGCTCGATCAGTAAGTTAGGTTTATGTTCATCATATGTACTTTAATGATTTATTGTCATGAAGATTTTATTCTTGAGTGATTTGAGTTACTAATTTCATGTTGAGTTTTTGTTTATTATAGCATGATAAAGTGAATAAAGTAATGTTTGAGATGTGATTTTGAGTTTGTTCTTTTGATTATGTTAATTCTGCTTTGTATTCTTGTGATTCATGCTATAAATGTGTATGTTTGTTGAATGCCCACATGTTTGTGTTGTTATGGGGTTAATTTAGCCTTTACTATGCTAGTTTAATGATTAATGTGTTGATATTGCTTAAAGATTTGATTTATGGTTTAAAATAGTCGTTTTTCTTTGCTAATTAAATATGGAAATTGGGATTTAGGCTAAAAGATTGAATTTTTTAGTGAAAATTGTGTTTATTCATGGCAAATTGATTTTGAGATCTTGATGTTTAAGTTGGGAGAAATTTAAATGGATTTCATAATTTCGAATTGAGTTAATTTGGATTTGAAAAATTCAGGTTTTGACTTAAAGCTATGATTTTTCCTTAAATCAAAGATGACTTGAGGATGAGATGTTAAGACACTTTGGGTCATTCTTAATTTTGGAGTTAAAAACTTGGAGTTAAAAACCCAATTTTCCAAATTTGAAAATACCTTGAAAGAAATTGGTGAATCCTTTTAAATGACTTTTAATTTGGGAATTAAGATTTAGAGTTTAAAGATTTGATTTCCTAAACTAGATTCAAATGTAGTGTAGGAATATCCCATGATCCCTATTCCCTTGGTTTAAATTCAAGTTGCTCTTGCTTTGGTCCTTGATTTTGGATTTACATCTTGATTGGTTTTGGTTCTTTTACATCTTTGGATTCAGAGTTTGTATGCCTCGTGAACTTCGCTAATGGTTTTCTTACTGTGTAGAAAAGGTCCCCAGTATACTCAGTCCGACCCATAAGTTTTTTTCTCTTTAGTTATTGTTAATTCGTTAATTGGCCCGGTCGGGCCTTGGTTTGTAATAATATAGTAATTTAGAGTAGTGTTAAAGTAGAATTTAATTGCATGCATATCATATCTACTTGTCATTGATCATATCTGTTTACATATCATGCCACCTCCTAAATTCAGTTAATGACCGTAACCCTTCCGAAGAAGGGGCATTCAGTGAGTCATCGAGTTTTCGGGGCCACTGAATGTCTCCGAGGATGAGACGGCTCTTCTCGGGATGCGTCGGGGCTCCGAGCATATATCCCGGGAAGTACTTTCAAAACCCGGGTTACGTGAGTTAACTTTAACAATTGGACCTTACATTCATCATTTGCATACACGCATTAATCTAGAGATAGAAAAAGATTGAAATCAAAAAAAGAAAAAATCAGAAAATTAAAAGAGGTAATAAAAGGTTTTTTTTTCAAAAAAGGTTTTCTCGAATCACGTTCTCTTATTCGATTTACAAAATTAAGAAATGGGTAATTCAAAGAGTTTTCAAGGTAAGTATTTTCAAAAAGAATGTTTTTTAATTAAGCAATCCAAAAGAAGATTTTGGAAATTAATAAAATTGATCAAGTTTTTCAAAAACAAAAAAATGGTAAAAAGATTTTATCACAACAATTTCAAAATTTCTTCCCGGTGCGGAGGACTCAACAAGAGAACAAATAGTGAAAGAGAATCGTGACAGAATTAATCGACGGTGTTCAATTATATTCTTCGAATTCTCAACATTGGTTTAAAAAAAATGGTTTTATTTTCTTTTATAACCCTTTTAATAATAATCAAGATTAGGATTAAAAGCAACCGACTTTTCTTTTCGACCCAGTAGATCTGGTTGGACTAGAGGTGTCGTCACTTGACGGGCGACTCGGGGGTGCTAATCCTTCCCCGAGCGTAATCGACTCCCGAACCTAGATTTAGGTTGCAAGGCCGGACCTTAGGTTTTGTGGGTCCATTGCCGAGGTTTGGACTTTGCTTAGCTTAGGTGGCCTTTAGGTGACTAATCACACCTTAAAAAAGATTAGTGGCGACTCCTCCTTTCCAAAGTCGTTTCGGCAGGGTTCCCCGGACCTGATCGTTTCAACATTGCCAATGCGAGTTTGTCATGTTTTGGTTGGGAAGCCTTGGCAATATGACAACAAGTTGAAACATGATGGTGAGACCAACAAGTACTCTTTTAAGTGTGGTAAGATTCATGTTACTCTAGTTTCTTTATCACCTCAAGAAGCTTTAAAAGATCAATTGAAATTTAGGGATGATTTTGCTAAATTGGGTGCTGAATTTAGGGCTAAAAAAAAGAGTAAGTCTCAATCTATTTTGAGTGTTGTTTGCGGTGACACTAAATCTGTTTTAAGTGATTGTAGCATTGAAAATAGCGCTGACTTGGGTGTTATTTGTGATGAAAACAAATCTGTTTTGGGGGAAAAGAAAGATAGTTCAAAGAAAGTTGTTAAAGAGTGTATGTTAGCTACTAAGAGTGAGATTAAGAATGCTTTGAAAGATAATTCTGTTTTGATCTTGCTTTTGCTTAAAAATACACTTGTGATTACTAACAACTTGGCTTGAGATATTCCAAGCAATATTGTGTCTCTTTTGAGTAATGTTGTAGGAATTCGAGTTGTTTTGATGCAAGGAAGGAAGTCTGTAGCTTACTTTTGTGCGAAAATTCCTAGAGGAATTCCACCCATCAGAGAGGTTGAACTCCATCCATATGGTGTGCGATACGAGTTCATTGAGAGCTTTCCATATGTCGTGCGATATAAGCAAGATTTGAGGACAAATCTTCTTCAAGGGGGAGGGAATGATGCGCCCAAGGCTTATCATGGAGGGAATGATGTGCCAAGGAGTTATCATGGACTTGAAGATGACAATGGAGAGCAAGGAAATGATGTGCATGGGTTGCATGGAGGCATGGAGATAAGGATGGACTTTTTTCAAGACCAAAGAAGGTGCCAATCAAACCATTATGCTTGCCTAATGGTCCAATGACAAGATCAAGAGCTAAGAAGTTCAAGGATGCACTATCGGGCCTTGCTCGAAGTCATCTTGATGATATGAAGACCATTCAAGTTCAATTGAAGAGCTTTGAGAATGATTTGAGCAAGAAAACATCAATCAATTACAAGTTCATCACTTTGCTTGGTATTGATTCTACATGGCCGGATTGACATCGTGGCATGAGCCCAATTAGCATTAGTTTGCTTTGTTTGGGCTTAATTCTATCTTAGATTAGCTTATTTTTAAGTTTGGATGTTATTTGGGTTGGGTCTTGTTTGACTAAGTCCAATTCTTGTTTAATTATGCTTTTATTTTCTTTTACTAGTTGGGCTTGGACTAGTTTTTCCCTAGCCCTTATGTTTGGACGAAAATTAGGTCTTAGTTTTAGGGTTAAGGATGTCCCTTACTCCTATATAAGGGATCTATATTCCTTTGTAAACACAAGTTAAGCTTATCAATCAAAGAGAGTTTCTTTTGAAAATTTAGCTTCATTGTTCTAGTTTGAGCAAGCTTAGGGTTCTTCAATCTTGTAGAGTCCTAGCAAACAATTAGATAGTTATTATCTAGTTGTGATTTTTGTGATCTTAGGTTGTCAATTGCAGGTCTAATTGATCATCTAGTCTAACGAACGAAGATCCAATCTTGGGAAGAGTATCAAGTCGACAAATCTAGAAGTTGAAGTTGTCAAGTTGATATTTAGAGGCTTTTCAAGGATAGATTTGAATCTAAAACAACTAGATTCGTATCAATATATATATATATATAGTATAATATTGTTGGCCAAACCAATTTCTACTATATATATTATGGGTAATTATTTGATACACTGACAGTGTAAATTTTGTACTACACAAGCGAGGTGAGAAGTTGACACATATCCATTTTCTGATTTAATTTTTTTTTAAAAAAAAAATCAAAACTATTTCCTAAAGGACACATGTCAACCTTTAACCCCCCGCATGTGTAGTTTGCTAAACTCCACTAACAGTGTATTGAAAAATTTTCCATATATTATTTATTATTAATTTGAATATGATTTAATTTTAGGTTTAAATCTTACTCAAAATGTTTTATGTATATTCCTAACTATTTATCCAAATTAACAATGATAATAATATATATGATTATTCAAATTATCTATAATATGTTTCATAATTAAATTAAAATATGTCATCTAAATAACTGATAATCATACTGTAAGAACTAAATCGGATTGGATTGCAAAAAGAAAAAAAAACCAAAAAAATAAACAAAAAAAACCAAAAAAAGGCAACTTTCTTTATTATTTTCATTACTATGTTTGATGATTGTTTAAAACGATTTTTTAAAAGAGTTTCATTTTTAAACGTATAATCATACTATAAGAACTAAACTAGATTGGATTAGAAAAAAAAAAACAAAAACAAAAGAAGAGTAACTTATTTTCTTCATTATTTTCAATATTATATTTGATGATTACTTTAAACGATTTTTCAAAGGAGTTTAACTTTCAAACGTGTGTGCGAATTTTGATGATTGGTTGCTTTTGTTCTTATTGAAAAATTATTTTCTATTTTTGAAATTGGGAAAGAAATTTAGGTCTTGGGTGAAGGTGTCTAGGTGATCATGCCATGTTCTTGTGTAATTCTTTAACTCTAGTATTTCCTTTGATATTTGAGTTATATAACACATTATTCAACATTGTTCTATTGGAAACATATATAAAATAAATTAATTATATTGTGTGATTTGATAATTTATGTCGTTGCAAGATTGTGAATTTCATATTTTTTCCCTACAACTAGAAGAGATGATTTTATTACAATGAATTTCATACACTAAGAACAAGGGTTTAATGTGAGCTGTTGAAACTTTTTAGAGATTGACTCATCAATCAAATAGAAAAGTTCTTGTAATCTATAAAAGAGCGGACCATGAAATAAAGGCCCGTGGTTTTCTTTTTTATATATTTTTTAGGGGATCCTCTTTGATACCGGAGTCAGTGGGAACTAAAGGTGTTTGCAGATACTAACGTTATCAAGGTCTTAAGGTGTTTGGAGAGTTTAGGAGCTAAAGAGTGGAGATACTGAACACATTTACCTTATGTGTGGAGGAGCTCTCTACATATATGTGGGGCTTTGGGCCTTAGGTAAGCCTTTAGGCCGTTCTATATGGGCTCAACAGTTGCCCCTTAGGTATGAAGGCGGTTCTAAAGTAATTGCATAAACGGCTATGAAACTGAGCATCAGGTGGGCCGGTTCTGAGCTAAATAGATTTCCCGGTCGCATAACTAGATAGTGTCGAACGTAAGGGGTATAATCCATGTGGAAAGTGTTGAATCGTATAATGCTCGATTTGGTAGTTGATCGGTTGTCAGCAAATCATAAAAATAAAATCCCAACAAAATCCTAACTAAAGCAGATAGGGCAAGTAGGGGTCGAACCCACAGAGAGAAAGGTTATTTATCTTTTTTTCTTAAAACAATTAAACAGATTAAAGAGAATTTTTATAGTAAAATTAAATCTCATCTAACTAACAATTAAAATTAACTAAGGAAGCAATCAAGAATATTAAAGAAAACTATTGGTAAGAAAGCAGTAAATAATCAAGAAAACAATTAATAAAAACCTCCAATGTAGAATTAATATCCCTCTTGACAATTATAACATGGATCATTGATATCTAATAATTATGAAAACGAAGAATAGCTTGTTGAAATTAAATCCTAAATTACCTTAATTAGATAAGATTACCGGTTAAGGCTTAAATTACTCCTTTTACTTCCTAACAAATCAATTATCGGTTAAGACTTAAAGATTCACCAAGAAACAAAGCATTAAGAACTAGTAATTTATACAAACACAAAGAGCAATTTCTCACTCAACGTCCCTTATCTCTCTTGGAAGGAGTCGTTAATTCTCAACCAATTGCTACAACAACCAAGCCTGGACGGTTAATCCTCGACTTGATCTAGCTAATGCTAACTTAATTTATCAAGAAAGTGCCAACTCTATCCATCAAAACAAGCAACATAGAATTAAAACAGAGATCAAAGGAATACTCTAACAATTATTATATATAAGCACAAAATCTCACCAATATATAAGTCAAGAGATCAATTAAATTCTACATTGGAGAAAAAAAAAGGATTACTCACTCATGAATTGAGTGAGCATCCAAAGAATAAGAAGAAAAACTTATCTTATGGATGGAAGAAGAGAAGGGGGCGGCGGCACAAGGGCTTTTTGTCCTCCAAATCTTCAACAATTCTACCAAATACAATTTCTAGATCTACATGTACTAAAAACCTAGACCTAAGGTGGCTATCTATAGTGGAAATAACCCTAGGAATTCCAATCCTAACCTGGAAAGACGTCTAAGTCGGTTTTGGGTCTAATTTAGACTCCAAGTTGGATTAAAAGTCTTCCTAGAGTAGAATTCAAGTTAAAATAAGATCCTGAAAAAATCATGATTTCGTGCAGATACTTCAACGGCATTTTTGGGCTTGAAGATGGCAGAACTGGGTCTTGGACTTCAAAGGAAAGTTGTAGATCTCGGAGTTTGCTTTCCAACGAGTACTCATAGGTTTCAAACGGAGGTCTGAGCAGAAAGTTATGATTTTTCTACCAAAATTGCGCTGAATCCTAATCCTATCAGGACTAGAAGCGGGAATAAGCGGAAATTGAATATTTCCTTGGATATAGGGGGTATTAATTGGGTTTTTAATTCCAATTATTACCTTATATGGGCTGAGTATTTTCCCATATAAAATATCAAAAAATATCAAAGCTTAAGGGTTTATTCATGACTTGTCTTCAATCCTTCATAATTAAAGCTCCAATCTTCAATCCTTGCTCCTTGAAATAATTCTTCAAAGTCTTCAATTCTTCAAATTATCTTCAATGAGTCTTCAAACACGAGTTTCGAATCTCCAAATTTATATTCAAAATTGCTTTGCTAAAATCTGTGTAAAAAGTCATCAAAATAGCTCCAAAAGAAGTGAAAATTAACAAATTCTCAATTTCACATCTCTTAAGGACTCAAAACACAAATGTTATCAAAATAACATATATTTAAGCATAAATAGATCCAAAAACATAGTAAAATAGCCATAAAAATGGGGTTGTTTTTGGCTCAATCATATTCCCCCACACTTGAACTTTGCTACTCCTTTAGCAAATCAATGTGTAAGTTAATCAAAAATCAGTTTTTTTCAAAAGATCAATTTGAATTCATACATATATCAAAGAATTAATTCAATCATGAAATCAGAATAACAAAGAATAATAATACTACTCAATTCTAAAATCAAGAAATAACAAGTATCATCATTCTTAACTAGCCATAATCAAAGTACTTTTAATCACTTACCATTCTTTACTTTCTATAACTACTTCTTTCTATAAGCTTATATTTTCCTCTTTTTATCCATTACTCAAAAGATTGCAATGTTATAAATACAAATCAAGGGTCATTGTGGGTTATAAAAGATTTTCAAGGGTAATTGTTTTTTAAAAATTGAGGTTACTAACCTCGAAGTGTTCATGATTTAGGGGTTACTAACTCCCTTTTTTTCGAGGCTACTAGCACTCTAGAAGGACTCCTTCTTTTATATTTTTTTCAGAGGGACAATATTTCTGTAATTCCATGCCTCTTATCCTCTTTCCAAGGGTTACTAACTCCTTTTGTTAAAGAAAAGAGTGACAACAATGGATTTTTTTTTTAAGTACAGAAATACCTCTTCTCCTCTTGTCATGAAAGCACTTCTTTTTATGAAAACAAAAATTTTAATTACCCTCTTTATAAGTAGTCCCCCACACTTATTCTTGACACATATCCGTAACATACTTTCTCAATCATAACTTCAATCAAGATTGAACACAAGTTCTAGAAATAGATAATCATAGAAGCAATTAATAAATAAGATCATATCACAAACTTCAATTATACCTAATCTAAGAAATCAAACAACATGCTATAACTCAATCAATAAATAAAGCATTATTAGAATTCTAAGCATTCATCAATCATAATCAAATCAATTAATCAAAATATGCATGAAAAATTCAAAAAGTTTGAAAAATTCGGAATTTTATCTTCAAAATTAAAATTTTTATCAAAAATCAATTTTGAAAATTTGAGGGAATAAAGTTTGATCAATCAAAAACAAACAATTCCTATCCTAGGTTCTCATGCAAACAATAATTATCATATGACTCAATTATTCAAACAATAAACCTATCAAGTATTCACCCCCCCCCCCCCCCACTTAAAATTCACATTATCCTCAATGTAAAAGCAAACAATTCATGCAATATTATCTTACCAAAAATAAAAAGTTAAGGTTCATGAAAACATACCTGGCGGCTTGATAAAGAAAATTACTCAAACATAAAGACAATAGAAAATTAAGGTGATGGAAAAATAAAACTAGAGAAATATATTATTAATGAAACTTGAAAAATAAAGACATAAGATAAAGGAAAATTAAAATTAAAGCATCAACTAGATAACTAATCCTAAGATGCATAAAAAATAAATCTTAAATCTAAAAACAAGAAATTTAAATCTAAACCTAAATTGGCTTATGAATAGCCTTCTCCAATAAATTGAAGAGGACATCCAAATTTCCAATTATGTTATTAAAATCCTCTCTTAAGCTAGTAATTTGATCACTAATCTCTTTGCATCGAACAAGGAAAGGATGAAGCTCTTCCTCATTCTCCTTTTCTTGGTTAACCTCTTCTTCCTCTTTCTTATCACAAGAAGCATCACTTGACTCAGAATCTGAAACAATAATCACAATATTGTCTTCACCTTGATCATCTAACGGATCTTTGGGTTCCCTTAATGGTGATGGAGCCTTGAATTCTTCCAAAGAAAAAACAGTAGCTATCGGCCTATTTGATGAAGAGGCATAATTTGGATCATGAGTTCTTTGAGGGAAAGGAGCACATCGCATAGGAGGTCTATAGGGCGGCCTATAGGGCTTGGTGTGGTATCCTCCCATCCTTGGCATTGGAAAAGGCTTATTCCAAGGTGAAACTTGAGGTCTTATCCTTCCATTAAAATTCCTTGGTCCTTGGGGATGATGAAATCGATTCTTAGAGGGATGAAACCGATTTCTGAACTCATGCTCAGCTATAGCCTTTGATCTCATAACAACTTCTTAAGACTTGTTAGCTTTTTCCAAAAGAAATTGATAAATCTTCCTAGCTTTAAATCCTGGCTTGGTAGCAATTTCTTCTTCAGGTAGTGAAGCAATCATGCTTAAGAGTTCATGACAATCTTGACGAATAAAGCTTCCTTGAAATTTCTCACCAAATTGAGCAGCTCCAATTTGATAAAATTGGTCCCGAAAATTCTTGAATTGAACTTCAAAATCCATGGTGGTGAGCATCATCGACATCTTCAAGAGAAACTAGGAAAATCAAAAATTTCTTGTCGACTTGCTTGCTTCTTTGTCGACAATTTTCTCCAAAAATTGCCCTCTTATCGACTTGCTTTAGTCGACTATTCTCTTGCTCAAGTCGACTTCTTCTCTTAAGCAAGGACTTATCGATTTGCTTCTCTTGCTCTTATCCGAAAATTCAAGTATTGCTCTTGTGATTTGATGAATAAAAGAGGAGGTAGAGGTGCCTTTATATAGTGATCAAATTCTATTCCTAAGAGGTTTTAATTAGAGTAAAAAGTAAGAAACATGCCTGGATTAGGAGTCCGTTACCTATTTGGAAAAAGGTTGACATCTTCCAAATCAATTAGGATTCAAAATCCTAATTGAAGAGGGAATGCACATGAGAGGGGGAAGGATGCCGCGGCACCAAGGCAATTGCCTTGTGCGCGGGCTAAGCGGGACAGCAACCTTGCACTTGGCGCGCGGGTGGCCTGCTGATGCCACATGCTGGGGCGCGGCTTGGCCTGGCATGCCCGATGCTTGGTCCCTGCATGGCTCGGGTGAGGTGCCCGGTATGCCCGGCCTTACCTCGGACACGTCCGAGCCAACGCCTGGTGTGGCCGGTACTTGTCCTTGGCATGGCTCGGTACTGTCCGAGCCATGGCCTGGCTTGTCTCGGTCATGTCTTGCGGCATGGCCGGCTGTGGCTTGGCCATGTCCGGGCCATGTCTTGATGTCATCGAGCCATGGGCGGCCATGCATGGTTCGTGCATGGTTCGTGGCTCAGTGCTTGGCTCCTTCTAATTTTTTTCTTCCAATTAAATGGAAAAAATTCTTAAACTCTGCAAAATAAAAAATTAAGTTAGAAATTAAAATTATTGGGTTGCCTCCCAACAAGCGCTTGTTTAGAGTCATTAGCTCGACTAAATTTTCTCTTTCAAGTTTAAGTTGGAAGATAAATTGGTTCTTCCAAATTAATTTCTTCAATCCATCCTATGGGAAAAGGTTCAAAGAAAGGTTTTAATCTTTGTCCATTGACTTTAAATTGCGTCTTGGTAGTTGGACTATAGATTTCCACCGATCCATTTGGATATACTCTTTTTATCTCAAAAGGACCAGACCATCTTGATCTCAACTTTCCAGGGAAACCTTTTATTTCTCCCACGAATAGTAAAACCTTTTGTCCTTCATGGAATGATCTCCTTAATATCTTCTGGTCATTCAAAGCTTTAGTTTTCTCCTTATAGATCCTTGAATTTTCATAGGCTTGATTCCTAATTTCTTCAAGTTCTTGCAACTACAGCATCCTTTGAATTCCAGCTTTGTCAAAGTTAAGATTGCATTGCTTTACTGCCCACCATGCTTTGTGCTCTATTTCCATAGGTAAATGGCATGGTTTTCCAAACACAATTCTGTATGGGACATACCTAGGGGTGTCTTATAGGTTGTTCGATATGCCCATAGAGCATCTCCTAGTCGCATACTCCAATCTTTCCTCTGAACATTGACTGTTTTCTCCTGAATCAGCTTCACTTGACGGTTAGATATTTTAGCTTGACCATTGGTTTGAGGATGATATGAAGTAGATACCCTATGGCTTACTCCATATTTTTCAACTAATGATTGTACAATTTTGTTGCAGAAGTGGGTTCCACGATCACTGATACGAGCTCTTGGTATGCCAAATCTATGAAGAATGTTATTCTTTATAAATTTGACCATTGTTCTTGCGTCATCTCTTTCTGTAGCAGCTGCTTCGATACATTTGGAAACATAGTCTACGGCTAGAAGGATATAGTATTTCTTTTCTGATGGAGGAAAAGGTCCCATGAAATCAATTCCCCATACGTCAAAGACTTCAACAACGTATACATGACTCTGAATCATTTGATTTCTTCTCGAAATACTTCCCACTTTCTGGCAGCGTGGAGAAGTCTTGCAATATTCGTAAGAATCTTGAAAGATTGTTGTCCAATAAAATCCGCAATCCAAGATCTTTCTTGCTGTCTTCTTGTGTCCAAAATGGCCTCCGCTTTCATCAGTGTGGCAAAACTTTAGGACTGATTGAATTTCATTATCAGGAATGCATCTCCTCATGACTTGATCAGAGCCACATCTCCATAGATATGGGTCATCCCAGAGATAGTACTTGGCATCACTGATGATCTTCAATTTCTTTCCTTTGCTAAGATCTGGAGGTAAACGTCTAGTGACCAAGAAATTAACTATATCAGCATACCATGGTAGTTGAGAAACGGCAAACAAGTCCTCAAAAGGTAGCGCTTCATTGATTGCAGTCTCTTCTTTGTTGCCTTCAATTCTGCTTAGATGATTAGTTTCAACGTTTTCTGCTCCTTTCTTGTCCTTGATTTCGATATCAAATTCTTGAAAGAGCAATAGCCATCGCATAAGCCTAGCCTTTGCATCTTTCTTTGCCATTAGATATCTCAATGCAGCATGATCGGAGTAGATTATCACCTTGGATCCTAGGATGTATGAACGAAACTTTTCCAAAGCAAAGACAACATCAAGCATTTCTTTTTCTGTGGTGGTGTAGTTCTTCTGAGCAGCATCCAAAGTTCTTGAAGCATAGTAGATAACATGAGGTACCTTATCTACTCTCTGACCCAGAACAACTCCAATGGCGATGTCACTTGCATCACACAACTTCGAACGGTAGTTTCCAATCTGGTGGCTTCACAATTGGAGTGGTGGTGAGGGCAGTCTTCAATTTGTCGAATGCTTCTTTGCAGTCATCTCCAAACTCGAACTCTACATCTTTCTGAAGTAGTCTACACATCGGTGCCGAAATCTTTGAGAAATCCTTGATGAATCTTCTGTAGAATCCAGCATGGCCTAAGAATGATCGAATATCCTTGACACATGTTGGGTATGGCAGGTTCTGAACTACATCAACTTTGGCTTTGTCGACTTGCATCCCTTCTTTGGATACTACATGGCCTAGAACAATGCCTTGTTCTACCATGAAGTGGCTCTTTTCGGCATTCAATACCAATTTGGTTTCAACACATCTTCTCAAGATGAGTTCTAGATTATGAAGGCATCGATTGAAGTTATCTCCATAGACTGTGAAGTCGTCCATGAATACTTCCATCTTATCTCCCACATAATCTTGAAAGATACTCATCATACACCTTTGAAAAGTCGCAGGTGCATTGCATAAACCAAAAGGCATTCTTGTATAAGCATACGTACCGAAAGGGCATTTAAAGGTGGTCTTCTCTTGGTCTTCAGGTGCTATTGGTATCTGGAAGTATCCTGAATACCCATCTAGAAAACAGTAGTATGCTTTACAGGCTAACCTCTCCAATATCTGGTCTATGAATGGCAATGGAAAGTGGTCCTTCCTTGTAGCAGAGTTCAGCATTCTGTAGTCGATGCATACTCTCCATCTTTGTTTTCCACGACGGTGAATCCAGACTTCTTGGGAACTACTTGGACAGGGCTAACCCATTTACTATCCGATATAGCATAAATGAGACCAGCTCCAAGTAATTTGAGCACTTCTTCCTTGACGACTTCAGCAAGATTGGGGTTGAGTCTTCTTTGTGGCTGTCGAACAGGTACTGCATCATCTTCAAGTCGAATCCGATGCATGCATACAGTACGACTTATTCCCTTGATATCAGCTACAGTCCATCCAATGGCTTCCTTGTATTCCTTCAAAACTCTGATGAGTTGTTCTTCTTGTAAATTATTCAATTTACTTGAAATAACAACAGGTAGAGTCTCTTTGTCTCCAAGGAAAACATATTTCAGGCCTTCAGGTAGCTGTTTCAGCTTGACTTTAGGTGGTTGAATGATGGATGGCAGGGGTGTTGGCGTTGGCTCCAAACTGATGTAGGAAACTGATGCTTTCTCTTCAACAGCAAGTGATGTTTCCAGTTCTCTGATGGTTGCAGCTACATCTTCTGGCGTCAGGATTTTTGCTTCTTTGATTTCCTCTTCATCCAGGCTTTTTGCAAGAACTAGTTCAAGCTCATCTTCACATTGAAGTGATTGAACTTGTTCAGAGCAAACTTCAATTGCATCAATTGCATAAATAGAATGGATCTCAGCAGGAGTTTTCATGGCTTCATTTATATCAAATTTAATAATTTCACCATCAAATTCCATGCTGAGTTTTCCATCTTTCATGTCAAAATTTGTTCTGGTTGTTGAAAGGAAGGGTCTTCCTAGTAGCAACGGCAAGTGAGGTAGATGAAGATCATCTTCACTTATCTTCAGGACATAGAAATCTGCAGGAAAAACAAAGTCTTCTATCTGCACTAAAACATTCTCAACTAAACCTTCAGGTTTAATGTTAGTTCTATCAGCAAATTGCACAGTAAGATCAGTTTTAGTCATATGTTCTATTTTCAATTGTGAATAAGAAAGGCATAATATTGATTGAAGATCCAAATTCACACATAGATTTTTCTATCTTTTCTTTTCCTATCTTGCAAGGAACAGAAAAAGATCCTAAATCTTTACTTTTATGATGCAATTTTCTCTAATAAGCAGCATATATATTCTCATTCATGCAAGCATATTTTTCAGAAAATCTAATCTTAGCAGTGCATAGATCTTTAAGAAAAGAAGCGTACCTGGGCACTCTTGCAACTTCAGCAAGCAAAGGAATATTTACCTCTAAATTTCGAAGTGAATTGAGTTGTTGTGCAAACCTTTGAGGAAACGGTGGTGGTCCGCAAGTGGTTTCCATCTCCTTCATCCCTTCAAAACTTGACTTAGGTCGAGAAGCTCTTGGTGATGAAGTAGATTGTCTCTTCTTGGGTTTAGCTAGAATCTCTCTTCTCTGGACTCTTGAATGTTGGATACAGCATCTGGTGGTGGTTCGGCAGAGAAAGCAGGTGCTGGAGGTGGTGAAATCGCAGGTGGGAATGGAATATCAGGCAATTCCATATCTTGCGCTTGCCATGGTTGAATTTCCTCCATAGACCTGATTCTGTATCCTCTTGTATTTTCATTCACATATCTTTGCGGAACATATAAATGATTTTGAATAGAAGCTTGTTGGATACTTATGAAGTCGGTAAACATCTTTGCTAGATTTCCACATTGAGCAGTCAATGAGGATATGGCGTTTTTAGTACTATCCATAAATTCCTTCATCTCCAAATTCGATTCTAATCCTTTGAATGACAAATCTTCCTTTGTAGAGAACTGATGAATGTTTTCAACCATGGTGTTGAGTAGCTTCCTTGCTTCTTCAGGTGTTTTGAGCGTAAGACTTCCTCCACTTGCAGAATCAATGTATGTTCGATCTTCACAGAGAAGTCCATCATAAAAATTCTGAATTAGAAATGTTTCACTCAAGTTGTGATAAGGGCAACTTGCACAAATCTCATTGTATCTCTCTCAGTATTGATGCCACTTCTCGTCAGGTGATTGTTGACAAGAACTGATTTTTTTTCTGACAACAGCTCGCTTCGCTTCCGGAAAGTACTTGTTCAAGAATGTTGTCTCCAATTCCTTCCACAAAGTTATGGATTTTGCTGATAGGCTCACAAACCAGCTCCTTGCTTTTCCTTCAAGAGTGAGTGGAAAAGTTCGAAGTTTAGCTTGTTCTTCAGGCATCCCAGAGATTGCAGCACACTTGATAAAGAAATCTTGCAGATGTTCATGAGGATTCTCATGAGGTTCTCCTTGAAAAGTCGCCAACATACGAATTACTCCTGGCTTCAATTGGTATGTCATATCCATTGTTGGATAATCAATACATAGGGGCAGCACTTCACAGTTGAAATTCAGCTCCGTTAACGAACGTGGTTACTCCATTGAATTTTTCCTACAAAATAAAAGAAGATCAAGTGCAAATTAAAATAGAAAAAGAAAGAAAAAGAAAAATAATTAACAATCTCCCCGGCAACTGCGCCAAAATTTATGATCGGTCGTCAGCAAATCATAAAAATAAAATCCCAACAAAATCCTAACTAAAGCAGATAGGGCAAGTAGGGGTCGAACCCACAGAGAGAAAGGTTATTTATCTTTTTTTCTTAAAACAATTAAACAGATTAAAGAGAATTTTTATAATAAAATTAAATCTAATCTAACTAACAATTAAAATTAACTAAGGAAGCAATCAAGAAAATTAAAGAAAACAATTGGTAAGAAAGCAGTGAATAATCAAGAAAACAATTAATAAAAACCTCCAATGTAGAATTAATATCCCTCTTGACAATTATAACATGGATCATTGATATCTAATAATTACGAAAATGAAGAATAACTTGTTGGAATTAAATCCTAAATTACCTTAATTAGATAAGATTACCGGTTAAGGCTTAAATTACCCCTTTTACTTCCTAACAAATCAATTACCGGTTAAGGCTTAAAGATTCACCAAGAAACAAAGCATTAAGAACTAGTAATTTATACAAACACAAAGAGCAATTTCTCACTCAACGTCTCTTATCTCTCTTGGAAGGAGTGGTTAATTCTCAACCAATTGCTACAAACAACCAAGCCTGGACGGTTAATCCTCGATTTGATCTAGCTAATGCTAACTTAATTTATCAAGAAAGTGCCGGCTCAATCCATCAAAACAAGCAACATAGAATTAAAACAGAGACCAAAGGAATACTCTAACAATTATCATATATAAGCACAAAATCTCACCAATATATGAGTCAAGAGATCAATTAAATTCTACATTGGAGAAAAGAAAATGATTACTCACTTACGAATTGAGTGAGCATCCAAAGAATAAGAAGAAAAACTTATGGCAGAACTGGGTCTTGAGTAGATCTCGTAGTTAGCTTTCTAACGAGTACTCATGGGCTTCAAACGGAGGTCTGAGCATAAAGTTATGATTTTTCTACCAAAACTGCGCTGAATCCTAATCCTGTTAGGACTAGAAGCGGGAATAAGCGGAAATTAAATATTTCCTTGGATATAGGAGGTATTAATTGGGTTTTTATCCAAAAATATCCAAAAATACCAAAGCTTAAGGGCTTATTCATGACTTGTCTTCAATCCTTCATAATTAAAGCTCCAATCTTCAATCCTTGCTCCTTGAAATAATTCTTCAAAGTCTTCAATTCTTCAAATTATCTTCAATGAGTCTTCAAACACGAGCTTCGAATCTCCAAATCTATACTCAAAATTGTTTTGCTAAAATCTGTGTAAAAAGTCATCAAAATAGCTCCAAAAGAAGTGAAAATTAACAAATTCTCAATTTCACATCTCTTAAGGACTCAAAACACAAATGTTATCAAAATAGCATATATTTAAGCATAAATAGATCCAAAAACATAGTAAAATAGCCATAAAAATGGGGTTGTTTTTGGCTCAATCAGTAGTGTGCCCTCTGTCGAACTGTATGGTTCTCTGTGAGACGAATGAGAGATATTCCATGAATGTCGAAAAGGGGAGTGCTCAATTCAAGGATCTAGTAGGAGAGTGCACTGTAAGAATGATAGTGGACAGGAGAACTTGAGCTGATGATGTACTTCGTGAAGGAATACCGAATGAAAGAGTTCAAATAAACAATATGGTCCATGGAAGGTTTGTGAACATGAGAACACTCAAATTGATAATGTACCATTTGGAGTAATGTTGAATGAATGGAGCTCAAATTGAGGATATGTTATATGTGGAGGAATGTTAAATGAAGGAGCTCGGTATGATAACGTGCTCTATATACTACTGAGTGGAGGAGCTCAATTCGAATATATATATGTACTATCAAAGGGAGGAGTTCAATATGAATGATATATGTTTGTACTACTAAACAAACGAGCTCGATCTGAGAATGAGAGAGGTTAACATGAATGATTTATATACTACTAAATAGAGGAGCTCAATCTAATAATGATATATATGATTTCATTGAGAGATTATCGAAATTTCATACCATGGTATAAAAACTTTATAGGGAGATTAACAAAATTTCATATGGAGTTTCATAGGCCATGAAAGCTAAAACTAGTAAAAGAAAAAAGTCAAATGACCCAACGTGGACATGTACATAAAAATTCATTATCATTTTATATGCTAAAATTATATCAATTCTTATTGGTTTTATTCTTTATTGTTTTCTTTATTAATTTTATACTTTACATTATCAACCTACCAAAAAGTGACACCTCATTGATTAATAATAAACAAAAAAAATTAGAGGTCCTTCAAAATAAATATCAATAACGGTACATAAAAGCAAAACGAGTTAGGGTTGGTTTGGCCAGTAGAAGCACGTGGAACATATGCACGTGCACGGCATCTAGGTGAGCAGCATTTCCATCAAACTATGGAGGTTTCCCCTGGATCCGGTGTATCCTTATTCGAAGAAGGATTGGACTCCAACTTCTTGCTCGTCTAAAGCCTGTGATGAGTGTGTCTAAAAGGGCTCTTTATTTTGAACCGCTTTAAAGATGAAGGATTTTGTTCAACGGAGAAAGCCTTCTCCTTCCCGATCATGAATCTTTCTCTGTTGATCGTGTGATTTTTAATAACCAAATTAAAAGAATAATTATTCACTGACCCAGAAAATCTCTCTTGTCTTGTTGATATGGGTTTTCTTTTTTCTTTCTTTTTTGCTTCTCTTCTTGGCAAATATTCAAACCAAATCTAAATGGAAATTTTGTCAGTGTGTTGAAATTTATAGAGGCGATCCTTAAAACCAAGATATTTAGACCGAGTTTCAATCAAGAATGTAATCGGGCAATGAAAAATTAGGGCTTTTCCGATTCAACTTTTTCTATCACTTTTTAATTTTTCTTCTACTTTCTTTGGTTGCTAATATCCATTGGTATTTTGTAAGAAATCTTTTTTCGCTTATTTAATTCATCCATATATATTCAGGCCAATGAAAGATTTATATTTTATTACACCAATTTGATGTATCAGTTGCTCATATAAATCAAAGTTTTCATTCTCCTGCTAGCGTATGTAATAAATGTTTTAAATTAGAAATTGCAAATGAATTGAGCATTAAAACTCCACGGGAAGATCTAAAAGCGGCAAATAAGTTAAATGAAGACCAAAAAATTTCATTTCACGCTATCTTAGATCAAGTTGAATCCAGAAATAGTGTTTTTTTTTTGGACGGGGCAGGAGGAACGTGCAAAACATTTCTATATAGTGCAATAATGGCCAATTTAAGGTAAAAATCACATATCCTTTAAACATATAATTAGTCAAATAAAAATCAAATCTTTTATACAAAATATGTTTATCTAATTAATATAACTTCTAATATCATCACAGGTCAAGAGGCCTAATTGTGTTAGCTATACTAACATTCGGAGTAGGGGCAACGATTTTGCCAGGAGGAAGAACAACACACTCGAGATTTGACATACCATTAAATCGACAAAAATGAGTATATGTAGGACTTCTAAACATAGTGCTAAGGCTGAACTATTAACACGTTTTATGGATTTTATTGTTAATTCCTCACATTTATAATTTCATGGCTTATAGGTTCAACTTAGAGCAATTAGGACTTTCATTGAAGGATTTTTGCATGGATTTATCATTTCATAGGAGTGAAGAGCTTTGGAGAAAGAATTGGAAGTTAAAACTTGAAGATAAGCTAGGAAAGTTCAACTCCCGTCCAGATATTGTCAACTCCTGCTCAGTACTTGTGCTGTTAAGAAACGCAGAAAATCCAGAACAACTCATGCCCAGGTCTTGTCAAGTGCTGCCCAGGAGTTGTTGCGAAAATGTACTATTTTAATTAGAACTCTTTTAATTTAACCTAGTTTTTGGAGGCCGACTTGGAACATATAAATACTATATTTTAAAGTTATTTTGGGGATCTTTTACATCTTTTTAATACTCAAAAACTCTCTTTGGTATTTGGGAGAAGGATTTCAGAGATTAAGTAGGATTTGAGAGATCAAACTTCGCTTCAGTCTAAGATTTCTTTTTCCTTTGTATCTTATCATGAATTCCATCTTCAAAAATATTTCTTTTATTATTGTGTTCTTGAATATGTGTAACTAAATCCTAGGTTAGGGTTAGGGATGTAGTCTTTGTTGAATATTTCAATTATTAAAGCATG
Organism: Corchorus olitorius; assembly: GCA_001974825.2. Classification (NCBI taxonomy): domain Eukaryota; kingdom Viridiplantae; phylum Streptophyta; class Magnoliopsida; order Malvales; family Malvaceae; genus Corchorus; species Corchorus olitorius. The sequence continues at coordinate 28,766 of AWUE01016729.1, forward strand.
TTGGGTTGATTTTCATGTTATCTTGGTTGAATTTATTCTCTTTGTTCTTTATTGTTGGATTTGTGATTGGCCACCATAGATTCAAACTTAGGAATTTTGTGAAGGACTGAGAGGTGAAGCATTATTCGTGCACTAGGAGAATAAACACATTAGATTTTTTTGAGCAAATAATCAATTTCATTAATCAATAATTAGAGATTACAAACGCCAGGAGAAATAGTCTCGCACTACACGTTATCCAGCTCAATCTTTAGCTAGAGAATGTGCAAATACATTGGCTTCCCTATTTACAAATTGAAATACAAAAATCAAATAATTAAGGTTACCAAATCTCTAATATCATCTATCCTAGAAACTATACCATAAATAAACTACCTACAAACCAAATACAAAAATAAATAAACTACAAACTAAACTCATATTCCATGAGAGTTGAACCCAAGACCTCATGGTCCAGGTAGGCTGGAACTAAGAGTCCAGTACTCTACCACTAGGCCAAATGCCCGATGACATAAACACATTAGATTTAGAGATAGAGATATCCTAAATTGGTGTGATAACAATTGATTGCATGATCTTAATGAATCTAATTAAGTTAATTGCGCATTCGAGAGGTGGTAATTGCTTAATTAGGTATATTTGTGTGAACCCGAGAGGGAGCATAGTAAATTAGGAGTAATCGTTATTTCAACCTGTAGATCTTGCACGATTAATAATGGGAATATTTACTTATGTGAAACCCCAAGCCCTAACGTTCGTCATATTGATTGTTTTCTTCGTAACAAATAGGTTGTTCAATTAATCTTTTGGAAATTATTTTCAATTATTGATTGCTTGCCTAGAGTTAATAATTATAGTGGTTAATTAGTCTCTGTGGGAACGATACTCTGGAATACTCCAGCTATTACTAGACTACAATCGATTCTGTACACTTGCAGAAAATTGTGATCAATTCCCATTAAAAATTAAAAGAATTAAGAGGCATAAGAAGGAAACTGTACCATATTTCAACTTACATGTCTATTTAATATTAATAAATGACCTTATCTGATATGAATCTAGTTGTGATAGATTCAAATCTACCATTGAATTCCTCCAAAGATCAACTTGAAAACTCCAACTTCTAGACTTGATGAATTTGATAGTCTTCCCAAAGATCCAATCTTCTTTCGTCGGCCCTAGATGATCAATTAGACCTGCAATTGACAACCTAAGATCACAAGAAACACAACTAGATAATCACTATCTAATTGTTTGCTAGGACTCTACAAAATTGAAGAGATCCTAAGTATGCTCAAACTAGAACAATGAACCTAAATTCTCAAAAGAACTCTCTTTGATGGAAAAACTTAACTTGTGTTTACAAGAGGGGTCGAATCCCTTATATAGGCATAGGGGTCGACCTTTACCCTAATCCTAAAGCAATATGGGTGGCTATCAAGCCTTACAAGCCCAAAAATAAAGACAAGGAAAACTAATCCAAGTCCAACTAGGAAAAATAAATAACAAGGCATAATCAAACAAGGCCCAATCCTAATGTCATCTAAACATGACAATAAGCTAATTTAAGATAGAATAAAACCCACAATAGCCGAAATTATACATTCAAGCTCTAAGTCATATCGATTGCAAGTAAGGTGATGATCTTGGAATCAATGGATGAATGCTTGCTCAAATCATCACCAAAGCTCTTCAATTGCGCATCAATGACCTTCATATCATCTAGATGACTTTGAACAAGGCCCATGAGTGCATCCTTGAACCTCTTAGCTCTTGCTCTTGTCATCGGACCAATAGGCATCTTTAATGGATCAAATGGCAGCTTCTTGGTGCTTGGAATATGCCCATCGATATCTCCATGATCTTCATGCATCTCCATGCTTCCTTGCAGCCCTTGCTCATCCTTTCCATGCTCTCCATTGTCATCTTCATGTCCATGATAAGTCCTTGGCCCATCATTATCTTAGAAATCCTGTACAAAGTATAGGAAACAAATCTTACATGTTCATTTTTTGATCCTTATGATTTTGATCCTTCTAGATTTGAGGTAACTACTCTTTTGAGATAACATAGCAAATTTCAACTTTCTGTTTAGTTTCAATCGTGTTCTTCAGCTAAATATATGCTGATAAAAAACTTACAAATTTGTTTTCTCGGTTGTGGCTTGAATCAGGTTGCTCCAAAACCCAATGTCTTGATGCCATTTGGCAATGGAGTCCACTCTTGCCCTAGCAATGAACTAGCCAAGCTGGAGTCACTCATTTTGGTCCATCATCTCATAACAAAATTCAGGTAAATTTTTATTCAGGATTTAGTAGTAGTTAGGAGTAGTAACATTACAAAAGATACACTTATGTCATAACCAAAGAGTTTTGTTTTCTGCTTTTTGTTTAGTGGCAGCAAAACTTTGTTAGCATTAGCAATGCTAAATTATTTTGACAAGTCTCTTTTGTTTTGTATCGTGTGTTAAATTTTTGCAGGCAATTCAATGTGGCTAGTTGTTCTGCTACAAGGGTTTGAGCAGGTGATTTTTCCATTTTCACATCCTTTGAGCATATTGTATTCTACGTGTTTGTTTCTATGCCTGAATAAAATACCCTATTTAAGGTCTCCTTTGTCTTTGCTCTTCCCATTTTATGTTACTTTTGCGTTTGTTTTCTATTTTGCCTCTTCAAGATCAACCAATACTTCTTCTTCAGCAAAAGGATGGGAAATGGCCTACAATTTCTTGTCACTTCATATGAATATCTTGCATGGTAATATTTAATTACTTTAGTAATTCCAACTTATACTCCAAAAGGATGGGAATGGTGAGTTGGCTGTTTAGTGCCTCATGCTTTGATTTTGGCATGCATCGGTCCAACTTAGCATGTTTTTTGGCTTAAAAAACCATGAAGCAAACATGTTTTGAAATGGCTTATTGTCCAAAAAGGCCCCTGAACTTACACAAAATGGCCAAATAAGTCCCTAAACTCTAATTGTAGCCAAATAAGCCCATGAACTCTTAAAAAAGACCAAATACGTCCTTTTCACATGTGTTCTATCTTCTACTTTAGTACTTTCTCTTAATTTGATAGTATAACTTTAAATCATGCTTGGCTTTTTAGGCTACAGCACCATGATTAGAATATCAAAGACAGTTTTCCTGTTCTTATGCTGTGTATAATTTTGTTAATTCTACCCATGACTCATGTATGATATATACTATGCATTCTTTATTTTATTATTATTATTTTTTTGCATTTCAACTTCCTAATTATTTTTAAATCTGACATTAAACATTGATTTTTTAAAGAAAAAAAGTGACTGCAAAAATGTTGAATGTCAATAGAAGACAGTGGTGGAGCCACGGGAAGGCATGCCCCCCCCCCCCCCCCCAAATTTTGCAAAATTTTTCATATATATATATATAATTATGATATTTAGCATACTTATGGTATTTAGCATATAATTATGAATTTTATAATACCAAAAAACCCCCTAAAAATATGTAATAATGGTTTTAAAGTGACCAATTACTCCCAATTTGTGAACTAGCAATGAAAATTAATATTAAAAATCAAACCTACTAATATTAAAATCAATTTGATTCACTAGACTACTAGTCATTACGGTAAGCTTTAATTAGTCTTCCTTTATAATGACTAATTTCTAAAGAATTAAGAATTCTCACCTTGTTATATGAATTTTGAGAGCAAATAATTGATAATTCTAACTATTAATTAGATCTTTATTGTACCTTAATTTCAATTTTTCTTTCTGAGTGTGCCTTTAGTTTTAAGATTTTTCTTTCTTTCTTTCGGAAAGTAAAATTTGTGTGTGTATATAATGATCTCATGTGTGTAATGATCCCACGGACTCGACTATATGTACAAATATATATATCCCCCCCCCCCCAACATAGAATTTCTGGCTCCGCCACTGAATCCAATCGACAAGGGTGTGGGTGTGAATTTGATCAATTATAGGCCAAACGTTTTTTATTTGGCTCAATTCTAAGCTTTTTTAGATGGTGAGTTGCCAATGTCATACATGCGCCATTAAACCCTGTTTTAGTCCATGTGGATTTTAATTTGGCTGGCAATATCTAAAATTAATTTATGAAATTAAAAGATAAATTAAAAAGTAAACCATGTTCATTATTGTTTTACCTATTTACCCATCATCGTAAATAAGGGGTTGAGTTTCTCCAAAATTTCTCTCTAACCTCAACATTTTTCTTTGAAAAAAATGAAGAACCCAAAAACTTGAGCAACCAATTTAGGGTTCAAATCGATTTTGGGCTTCGATTTGGGAGGATTTTGTTCAATTTTTTATTTATTTTTTTTCTAATTCAAATTGGGCTATCAAATATTATTATCAAATGCAGAACATTACCAATGCTAAATTCCGATAATCAACGGTGAACAGACAGTCAGAAATGCTAAAACATCAAAACTGTGCAATATCATAAAAACCAAACCAATTAAAAAGTTGATTAAATGGGGCATCATGACTCCCATGTCTCTTCTATTGTTGTAGCTATGAAGGCAAGCATCAGAATTTAGGCAGATGCAGTGTTCTTCTGCTGGAAAACGACAGCATACACGAGAACTATGACACCAATACTGAGCACTCCAGCCTAGCAAAAAAGTGAAAAGTGACTCTTTCTCAAATTCACCTACTAAATCTTGAAATGAGATGATCAACTTCTGGTGTTTCATCCTGTCCAAATTTACATGTGCTTAGCATGAAGGTAGTATGGTTCCTCTTGGCCATGTTCATGGCCTCCGCTCATACTCTTAACTCCAGTTGAATGAAATCATACGTTGGCTGACTTGGAGAGAAGTGATTGAGAGGATGAAGTCAACAGCTTTGAAGTCGATCTAAGGCCACCGTTGAACGCCTTATGATGATGTTTGTTGATTGAGAGGATTTTGTTCGATTTCAAAGGGAAATTTGATTTTGTTCGATTTGGGAAAAAATTTGAGATGCATTTATCACCTCTACTAGTCGGATCAAGCTTGAGCCAACACAGAGCTAGCAACGACTTGGTAAAGGATTAAAAGGAGGTGGCAGAACAACGAGGGTTGGATCCTTCAAGTTTGACCATGTAGCTGCGACGCCGAGGAAGAAGACAACATATTGTTGGAATCGTTTTGGCACTTCTAAAATAGAAGCTTAAAATTTAATCCCCAAACTTTGCCAGCAGATGATTATTATTACTCAGCTTTTATAGCCATCTCCCTTCACAAGAAGAAGAAAAAAGGTTCAAATCTGCAATTTTTAGGTTACTTTCAACACCGGTGAGAGGCGGTAAACGACAGCAGAGGAAAATAACATAGCCGTCGGCTTCTAGGTCATTGAACCCTAAGTTTTTATTCTTTTGAAACATTTATTTTTTTTATATAAATGTATATAGAAATTATAGATAATAAATTCTTTTTATTATAGAGTGAGGATGAGAACTATCAACAACATTAGAAAGAAAGCTAAAATGTCCATGTCCACAATGAGATCATTGATGCCCCTTTCAAGAGCAATTTTAATACCATCAACTCCCGAAAGTTCCGCTGCAAGACTCATACTAACGCCCCAAAGTTCCGCTGCAAGACTGGTGCCAATATTTCTAGCATAAGCACACACCATTCTCCCCAACCATCTCTAATAATAGCTCCAACCCCAAGATTTCTAAGTGCAGCCCAATACTCAAGGGCCTAGGTTTTGATCATACCATAGATTACCAGAGCAGGAATATCTTTAAAAGCAAAGACATACTAGTTGCAAGCTAACCAAATATTCCAGATAGCAAAAGGATTAATAATGCACTTCAATATGTAAAACAATAGGTAAATAAATTAATTTTTATCAAGCACGATTGCTAGACCTCTGGAATGAGCTCGCCTCCTCTCACCTCTAAAGAAGCAACCGAACTCCCGAAGAGCAATGAACGATTTAAGGAGCCCCCTCCGCCTAATGATGTAGCATCAACACCTCAAGACAACCCATCTCCTACAGAGACTCCCTCCTAGGAGCAAGTTATGGGCTCGGTAAAAATGTCTCAGACATTACTGCCATTTCTGACTTAGAGATGACAAACTGTTCTGACTCAGAATTGGAGCCGGACACCAACCTAAGTGATGAAGACCCGAGAGCCTCTTTATTACCCTCTCCAAAGAAGACAAAGCACGAATTAGAGACAAATGGTCCAAGACTCTGATAGTTAAAGTTTTTGGTAAATGGGTTAAATATCATTTTTTAATCCAAAAACTTTCCCAACTATGGAACCTTTCTCACAAATTTTATGCAGTTGACTTGGAGAGTGGCTATTTTCTCATTAAGTTTTATTCCAATGATGACTATGATCTAATCTTGCAGGGTGGTCCATGGTTCATTAGTGGCAGATTTCAAGGGATCTGGTGGTGGGAGCCCAACTTCAAACCTTTGGAGGCTTTTTTCACCTCAGTGGTTGTCTAGCTACACCTACCGGAACTACTAGGGGTGAGTATCGATCGGTTCGATTCGATTTCAGTTGTGAGATTCCCAAACCGATTAATAACTGACGGTCAATTTTTATAACCGTTAACCGACTGTTTAATGCTTGAAACCATCTAGCACCGACAGACTTTTGTTGTGGTTGGTAAACGGTTTAGGCGGTTTTGACAGCATTTTATAAATTATTATAAATTATTTATATTTTCGGTTAAAAAAATTAGGACAATTTATATTTTCGGGTTTTTAATTTTATAAATTATGATAAATATAGATATAATAATATAAAGAATTAAATAAATATTATATATATTAATATATATTTGATATTATATATAAATTATATTTAATTATATATTAATAAACGGTCGGTTCGGGTCGGTTACGGTTTTGAAATTCCCAAACACGAGAACCGACCATTTATTCTTCTTTTTTGGCGGTCCAAACCATCCAGATCGACTAAACCACTCAACCGCCTAACTGGAAAAGAAAACTGGCGGTTTCGGGCGATTTGGACCGCCTAATGCTCACCCCTAGGAACTACCGATAGAATATTACGATGCAGACATTCTCAAACGCATTGGAAGAAGAATAGGCCCCCTGCTTCGGATCAATAGCCACTCTTTTCAGTGAAAAAGGAAAGTACGCTAGACTCTATGTCAATCTTGAACTAGATAAAACTCTATCAAAATTTTGTCACAGTTGAAGGGAAAAGGCAACCCATTATTTATGAAAGTATTGGTATGTTTTGTTTTAATTGTGGGAAACTAGGCCACTGGAAAGAGAGATGCCCTGATATTATTCCCATGCCCACCACATCGACGACCCCTGATCCTTTGTCGGAAACGGAAGCCAAGACTTTGCCAATGGAAGAAGAAGGGTACGCCCTTGGATGGTAGTTCAACGCAGAAAGCCAAAAGCAAAGTCTAAGGGCCCATTGGACATGTCAGCCCCAAGCACTCAGTGCTTTCCCAAGTCAACATCCAAGCCACTTTTGGCAAAACCTACTAATGCAACAAAAGATTTCTTTCTTTCAGCTATTACAACTGACAGGACAAACCATTCTCTCACCCAGCCACTTTCAGTAAAGAATTCAAATAAGGATATACTCTCTACAAGCAACATAAATTGCACCCCATCCTTTGGTAAAAAACTCTAGGCCTCTTGAACGTTGGTAAGGCTATTTTGCCCACTGTCTTTTCTAGCAATGGAAATGCTAAGTCAACTACTCACTCTCATGCTGCTAAGAAGCCTCTCGAAGCTCAGACTTCTTCCAAAGATATGAAAAAGTCTAACCCCAACCCTTCCCCCCTCTCCCAAAACTTGCCATTTTCATGTTCCACTTCATCCAATGAAGCTTTACAGGGCTCTACTATACACATCAACTCAAATCACCCATGTGACAGTCCCACTGTCCAGATCTCTGCTTCTCATCAACCCCTCTTCTTCCCACCCCACCACTTTGCCTCTCTCTCAAACCTAAGACACTGCCTCCTCAAGAAAATGACTGGAAGGTGGACGGCAAAAAAGTTTCAGAGACCAAAATATTCCAACCTCAATGGAAGTCAAAAAATGCGTCTTTGCAAGGCAAGAAAGGAATGTCATCAAAGAATGAGACAAGCAATGCTTAACCCCACCCCACCAGCTCTTTCTCGTTCATATCCCCTAAATTCTCTCAACATGAGAGAAGATCCCCTTCGCAGAACCTTGAACGAGGGTGGCTCGAAGGAAGACATCGACAACCAAAATCTAAGTTCCCAAGAAGGTCACGGTCTCGTTCATGAAGCCCCTACCTTGCTCCGAGACCCTTACCCGAGCCGGCTTTGTCCGATGCTGATCTTCCCTCCACTTACTTAAATATCGGTAACTCCAAACTCCACTCTCTTAAAGACGTTAGCAACTATAGTCTATTGTGACCCGATAAATCCACTCACCTCGGACACTTGGGTTCTTAACATGTTGGAAACCTATCTCTCTCTCCGCCTCTTAGAGATTCACCTGCAAGTAGACTTAGTCTCGGGCCTGAACATAACAGTGAATTGTATGATCAACCACATCAGGCTGAATGTCACCTCTCTCATGACTCAAGTGCCATACAATATGATGCACAAAGTCCAATTGTTTCCTTGGTCGACGAACAAAAAAGCTCAAACGAGGGACCCGATGTGGTTAAACCAGGATCAATTCCAACTTCCAAGCCCACGATTTAACGTTATGTCAATTCTGGTATGGAATTGTAGAGGTGAACGCCACCCAGATTTCGTTTCCACCGCTCTGGATCACATTACTCTCCATAAACCAATTGTTGCGGTTGTTACCGAGACTCGAGTTCGTGCTGCTAAAGCTCGGAAGATCTTCAATCGCCTTCCCTTCGATACTACCAAGACACAGAAACCATTGGCCTTAGGGGAGGTATCTGGATGCTATGGAATTCTCAAGCTTCTATCGTCAACGTGATCATCACTACGGAACAAGAGATACACACTACTGTTAAGGTACCAAATATTCCCTCTTCTTGGCTTTTCACTACATTATGTCCTAGGTTTAGAGAAAGAAAGCTTTTATGGGGAAACCTTTAAACTGTTGCTTTAAATCATTCTCTGCCATGTTTGGTAGTGGTGATTTTAATGAAGTTCTCTACTCAACTGACAAACGAGGAGGAAGGCTTCTCTCTCAATATCGCCTTAACTCTTTTCTCTCTTGCCTTAATGGTTGTTGTCTCTCTGATCTTGGATACTTAGACCCGAAAATTACTTGGTCAAACCTTAAAGACCACTCACTTCTTATTCAGGAAATAATATATTTTGCATTGACAAATCCCTCTTGGCGTACCTTATTCCCCAACGCCTCTGTCTCACACCTCACGCGTACCAAATCGGAGCATTACCCCATTAAGGTCAATCTTTTTTATGTCAGTCCAAGCCTTGGTAAAGAAACCCTTCCGTTTTCAAAACATTTGGTAAGATCACCCGAATTTCTCTTCTATCCTCACTTCCTTTTGGAATCCCCTGCCTACCCCAATCCATCAACGTATCTCTTCCTTTGCTACGGAGTTAAATGTTTGGATCAAATCCACTTTTTGTAACATTTTTTATAGGAAAAAAGAAAATTCTCGCTCCTCTAGGAGGTATTCAAAGAGCTCTGACCGAAAATCCCAACAAATTTCTTCTTGGTATACAAAAAGTCATCTCGGATGAATACCAAAAACTGTTACGAGATGAACAAACCATTTGGGCAATGAAATCGCGCATCATGTGGACTCTCGAATGTGAGCGCAACACAAGGTTTTTCCATGTCACGACTCTCGCCCACCGTCGTTCTAACAAGATTATGGGTCTTAACGATTTGGCCGGAAACTGGATCACTTCTCCTTCTAGTATTGAAAATATTATAAATTCTCATTTCGCCAACATTTTTTCCAGTACCTGGGTCTCAGATTCTTTTTTAATTCCAAACCCTCCTTGTGTTTGGGCCTCTCTTTCTTCTAATGACTGGGCCGATCTTGAAAACCCATTGTCCGACTTTTAAATCCAAAAAGCTCTATGGACCTTCAAACCTATGAAAGCACCAGGCCAGACAGCCTATATCCAGGATTTTATCAACGTTGTTGCGCCAACGTCAAATCCTCCATTTGCTCCACCATTCGGGAAATCTTCTCTACTTGCTCGATGCTTCCCGAAATTAACAGCACACTTATTGCACTTATTCCAAAATGGCAGGCACCAATTTCAATTTCTCAATCCTGCCCTATTAGTTTGTGCAACACTATTTACAAATTGGTGACAAAGATCCTTGTCCTTCAATTGAAACCTTTCCTTCACTCTTTTATCTCTCCCTTTCAATCGAGCTTCATACCTAGAAGACAAGGAATTGACAATGCAATTATTGTGTAAGAATCTATCCACTTCTTGCAGAAAACAAAAAGTAGACGAGGGTGGATGGCAATCAAGCATGACTTGGACAAAGCTTTCAATAGGCTAGAATGGGGTTTCATCCACAAGGTGCTACATTTTTTCATCTTTCCTTTTTGTATTAAACTCATTCTCAGCTACATCTAGGGCTCTTCTTCCTCCATTCTTGTTAATGGTTGCTACCTCCTTGAATTTTCTCCATCTAAAGGCATTCGTCAGGGGGATTCTCTCTCCTCGCACATATTTATCCTATGTATGGAGTATCCATCCTTGAGAATAAATGAAGATGTCTCTATGAAGTAATGGTTTCCCCTGGCTACTTCTTAGTCAGGACCCAAGCTCTCTCACGTTATGTTTGCCGACGACATACTCTTGTTTGCTCATGTGGATAAGAAGACTACGGTACCATCAAAGCTGTCCTAGAGGATTTCTTTCATGAATTAGGTCAAGTCATTAGCCTCCTTAAGTCAAAACTTTTCTTTTCTCCAAACACTTTCGTCCAACTTAAACATGACATTTCCTCGTCTCTTGGCATCGGTGAAACCACTAATCTTGGTAGGTACTTGGGGTTCCCAAAGACCCAAGAAAGAAGACTACACCTTCATTTTGGACAAAATTAGAAGTAAACTTTCGGGTTGGAAGGCTAGCCTTCTCTCTCCCATGGGGTGGCTCACTTTGATTAAAGCAACCACTAGTGCTATCCCAAACTACTACTTGCAATGCAGTGCCCTCACTATTAGCATCTGCAATTCCCCACTATTAGCATCTGCAATTCCCCTAGATAGAATTAATCGAAATTTTCTATGAGGAGGTTCAGATGTTAATAAAAAACTCTGTCGGGTCAAATGGAGCAAAGTGGTGAAAGATTTGGATGATGGGGGGTTGGGTTTTCGTCAAGGCAGAGCACAAAATCTCGCTCAATTAACCAAACTTGTATGAAGGTTTGTTAATAACAAATCATCCCTTTGGGCCCAAATACTCTTCTAAATACCTCAAAATGTTCAAGGCCCAAACCTCAAAGCCTCAATCACTTGGAAGGCTATGAAGGCAGCTCACTTCATTTTTTAGAAAGGTATTAGATGGGTAGTCAAAGACAGCAATAACATTAATGCTTGGACTGACAACTGGACAGGCTTAGGCCTTTGCGAAATCTCATTCATGGTCCTCTCTTCTGAGCTCTCCCTTTCTGTTAAAACTCTTACTGCATGTTTGGTTGGGGGGAATTGAGAGGAAGTAATTGACAATTCGGCTAAATTTATTTTTCAGCAGTTTGGTTGGATGTATTGGGAATTGCAATTACAGCACAATTACTTGATCTCTTGTAATTGCAAATCGGAGCTTTTAGTCAAGAGTTGCAATTTGGTGATTCACCGAATTCATTTTTTACTTTTTTGACTATTTAACCCTTATATTAAAAATAACCTCTTCTTCTCTTTAACTCATTTTAGCAGATCCAAACTCTAAAAAAAACACAAAGAACAATGAGCATTCAAACTATTCAAAGGTTGTTTCTTGATGGAATTAAACATAAGCATACACCCTTTCCGACAAAAACTCAAGTGACCATTTCCTGATTGGCCTTCCACTGTATTGTTATCTAATTGAAGAACAGAAACTGAAGAACAGGAGCAACCAACACCACCCCGGAGGATCTGTTTCTTGATGAGCAGGAGCAGGAGGATCTGTTTCTTGATGAGCAGGAGCAGTGGTTTGTTCTCGTTTGTAGGCGGAGCTGCTTCCTCTGCCGTCGCGATCTAACTTCTGGAAAAGAATTACTCTTAAAATCTAATTTCTGGGAAGATATGGATCTATATTGGATCGATTCATATTTATCAAAAAAAAAAGAATCAAGAAAGAAAGAAGAAATTGACAGACATGTAAAAAAGAAAAAAAGAAGAAACTGACAGAGAAAAAGAAGGAAAGAAGATAAAAAAGAAAGGTGAAGAAATAGTACATACAAAAAGATAAGAGTATAAAGAGGTTTTAAGTGGAGGGTAAAATAATATTTTTAAATTTATTACTTACCATTTCATTAAAATTCATCCACTAAACCAAATAGATTGTCAACTTTATTCCTTTTTTTTCTATTGAAATAACAATTCAATTAATGCCTTTTTCATTAGGGAGAGGATTCTCTCCACTACTTTTTAGTAGTGGAGAGGTCCACTTATCTCTTCTAAGCGATCTAACGGCTCATATTTCAATTGTCAAAGCCTATCTTTCATCTACCAAAACGCAAGTTTCATTAATTCTCACCTTCACACCGTTTCTTATTTCGTCTGTTTCTTTTAACAGCAAACCCTTTTTTCCACCAAATTATATTCTCCTTTGTTCTCGCCATTGGTTGGGTATGCATATGCATATCAAGAGACACCATCACACCAAGAAGCCTCATTCTATCTCTCTAACTCAAAGCCATAAAATCTAATTCTTATAAAACCTTTCTGGACTTGTTTGTGATTGGCAAAGCAATTGATTCAAATATGATTACTATTTTGTTCTTTTTTATTAGGAACAAGATGATATTTTAGTCAAATAAGAATTCTTGATGATATCTCAAATATATTTAACATGAAGAGGTACTGTAAGTCTGTAATATGGAGTATGGACAGATATTGAAATATTTCCTTTTGCTTTATTTTGGTTTTTCTTATAGCTTTGTTTATATATATTATTGAAATGGAAGTGTCATCTACTCATCTTTTCTCTAATCTGTTTTGTAGTTGTTACTGCTGCTTTGTTTTGTTTGTGCCTGCAGCCTGCCTTGAGTATAACACCGGACCATTTTAATCACTTAAGATCATACTGCCTGTTTTATGTTTCTTATCACCTCAATTGTTACTAATATGTATAAGCCTTTCTCAGAACTGGTTGTAATGCCATGTGGGCTATCATTTCAGTTTGAACTTCAAACTTGATGACCGGCATCTGGCACATTCATCTTTTTTCGGGTTTCAACCTTCATCTTTGTAGGAGTAGAGTACGAAGATCTTGAGCATAATGGGAGTTCCCTTAAGGAGGTATTGTGTTATACTATTCTTGAACTAGAAACTAGCTAGCCTTTTAATTTTTCTTTTCCATTTCCATTCAGTGGTATTTGTATGAGTTTACATGGTTTCAATAGTACCGAGTAGTATTAATGTGAGTTATATTTAACTTTGCTTGGCTGCAGTGGAAATGCAAGGAAACCAAAAGAGAAAATGAGGCTTATTGTAACAACTTTTGCTGGAGTTATTTTTGGCTTCTTTTTAGGAGTATCCTTCCTTTCCAACGCTTTCATTGACTAATTAGGTATATTTTCCCTGTTTTTGTTGTTGAATAATATGTTTACATTTGTTTTGGTATATGAATCTCCCATCCAGCCTATTCCCTTCCATTGATCTTACATGTATTGAGGTTTTTGCAACAACTTTAAACTTTTTCCTTATAGATCACTCATCTTGTAAAAGCTGCGGCTAAACCAAGAACTATGGCTGTGTAAAGAGGAAAGAGGAAGGATGAGAACAAACGGCATAAAAACGGTGTGAGAGTTGGGAATTAATGAAACGTGGCGTTTTGATGGGTGAAAAAATAGGCTTTGGCAATTGAAAGATGGACCGTTAGATTATTAGGAGAGATCAGTGAACCTCTCCACTACTTTTTAGTAGTGGAGAGAATCCTCTCCCTTTTCATTACCATGAACCAAATAGAGACTCATATGGAACCCTTCCTCTTTCTTTCGCTTTTCCTAGCAACATTGTCCAAACAATTCTGATTGTCCAAACAATTCTGGTCGTTCCTTTCCCCATCCAACATTCGGGAGACGTTTCTATCTGCTGGAATTTTAGTATTGAAAAATTTAATTTGTCCTTGCTTATTTCCTTGCTCTCCTCAGAATGCAAATTTCAAATGGAAGTGGGTTTGGAAAACAGGTGTCTGCCGAAAGTTCAATTTTTCATTTGGGAAAAGTTCAAATCTTGAATCCCATTGCCCTCTGTGCAACCATGCCTCTGAAACTTTGGATCTATCTCTTTCAGAAATGCCCGACCTCAATCTCATTTTGGAGACAGCTTGGAAAACAAGTGCTCTCATCACACACACAGTAAACGCCCTCCTACATCGGCAACCCCGGCCTTAATGCCGAGCTTGGAACGCAAGTACTCTCATCAAACACAGTAAAGGGCCTAGCCCTAGATCTTAGGCTCTCATCGTTGTATGATGAAGATACACATTTCTTTAGGGTTTATATTGTTCCTTTTTTACCAAAAAATATATACAATGGCATTTGACACAACAATTATTATATTCCTATATAAGTCATCTATAAATTTAGTAGAATAGGATACTGTATGAATATTTGCGATGCCATGTTTGTGCTAAGTTATTAATTACACACGGTCAACTATCAACTTTATAGGATTGGATCTTGTATGTCCGATGACATGTTCTAATCTGAAGTGAATATCAGGGAAAATTAAAGAAAAAAAATTGCAAATCTCACCATGGTCACTAATTAGCTCTCACCATGGTTGGACGAGCTCACTGAACTGACAAAAAAGAAAAAGAAAACAAAAAAATTAAGTCAACACTCAACATGAGTATTATTACTAGTGATTATGTACAGTAGAAAAGAAAAGAAAAACCAGTTCCAGGAAGCTATGTAGTTTTGCAGAGAAGATGAGGAGAGGGAGGAAAAGTAGGAAACAGAGGGCATGGGTGGGGTAGGTAAGACAAACTTCTTTTTGCTTCAATTTCAAACAATCAAGCAAAATCGTGTTTATCTTGCCCCTCCACCCACGCCGTGAGCTTCCCAAAATTCCAACTCCTTCTCCTATCTCTCTCTCTCTCATCCACCAACTCAACTCCAACTCCAAGCGGCAGCGCCTACCACTCTTCCATTAACTCACTATATATATAGCGTGACAAGTCAATTAGGGCTACTGCCCGTGCCAAACCCTAGCGAGGCACCGCCCATTCCCATTTATCTCAACGAAACAACAATCGGGCTTGGGCTTCCTTCGTATACCATATATTAAACCCAAAATCTCAAATCCAATTTGGGCCTAACCAAGAAAGATGCTGAGTTTTAACTTTTGAGTGAGTAGTAGAATAGAATTATGCCTCAAGCGCAAGTAAATAGAAATTTATTTATCGTGGAAGATGAGTTGTTCTTTCTTATTTTTTCTTTTTCGGTGAATGAGGATGAGTTGCTCATAAATAACCACCGGATAAAGATTCTTTCCCCCAATTTTTTTCCCTGTACCCCATCCACTAAATAATGACACGTGTCATTTTTTACTTTTTAATGTTATTCCTTGTTTGCCTAGTTAAATTAAATTTTATATTTTCATTCTAAAACCCTATGGGGAATGTATTAAAATTTATGACTAACCCTTATATATACTATATATTATTTTTAGTGACTATGGAAATTACTTAAAGGCCAAATTGAGGATTAATGTGGTGCCTTCCTTTGGCTTTTGGTTTTTTCTCACTTTTCGGGTGACTAAAAAGGCCCTCGATGAATTTCCTCCCTTACTTTTCCTGTTGCCATTTGTTGTAATTTACTAGTTCATATTTATGATTAAGTGTGTTTTAATTACATATTAATTGTGTGTGGATATTAGGATTTACCGATTCAACTTTTCTGTCGTAATTCCAAAGGATTGGTGCTATAAATGTATCTGCCATAATGGTTGATTCATGGGTAAATTATTGACATTGCAGTTATGTTTTCCTTTCGTCTTCATTTCTATTTGGGTGGGTTTCTTCTTCCCTAACATTTCTCTGATTGGTTTCACATGGACACCGCTATGTTTCCTAAAATTTCCAGGTGGACGTTGATAAGATCCTTCCATTTAATTTAGCAGCACCTTAGGATGGCATAACCTAAAATGGGGAGCTTTCACTTCTCACCGCAATATTTTGAGGTAAATCTGGATTTATTTGTTGATTATATTGTTTGATACTTAAATTTAACATTTCCTTATTTTTATTTTATTTTACAAAAAAAAATTTATTTATCATTCGACTTCCTTTTTTTGAGTTTTCTAATAGTTGCTTATGTTTAATATATTTTCACATTTCCAAAAGCACAGTTAGCCAATGCTAAGTACAATCATTTTGTGATGCATTATGTAAATTACATATACTCCTGCAAATGCTTTCAACTAATTCAATTTTCCTACGACAACTATACATGCTCCTTGACTACAAAAAATTAGGCCTTCATTATGCAGAAGTCAAATTCTTTCACCTACCCGAGTTCATTAATTTAACAATTGCAATTAAGATTAAAAAATGACCACAGTGTGCTATGTTTTTTTAGATGATCAACATACATTTCAAGCAACAATTAATATTAGCTTTATTTTGATGAATTATATAGAGATGGAGGGGTAGACTATTAGCTTTATTTTGATGAATTACCTAGAGATGAAGTAGAATTTAGGTAATGCACTTTTAGAATGAATGAGAGGTTATGTGTTTTGCTTTATATGTGTGAATTATTTGTTTCGATATATGAGTTTCTCCTAACTGGTTAACTTACAGCCAATACAATATATTCTTATTAACCGACTTAAACAACTACAAAAAATATAGTCCTAATAAGAAGATGACTGCAGCGCAAACGCAGGCCACCCTACTTGTATACAATTATTTGTTGTTAATTTGGGGCTAAACCTGATTTTAATTGGGATTTTTACTATTTGTTAATACTCGAAAACAAACAAACTATAATACCAGGAACACGTGACATGATTTGGTAGATGGGGCATAATGGACACAAAAAATGGGGGAAGAGGATTTTAATTCATAACCATAACATTTTAACTCAAACTCCCAGCTTTTTTTTTCGGAAAACTCCCAGCTTGATTTCCCTAATTTTACAGCACAATAATTAAAAAGTATATTGAATTATATATTTTTGTGATCCACTGCCTCTCGTTAAAGTCATCCCTAATATAACTTTAGGGAACTTGACCAGGTCGTCGAGCTGGAGCCGGTGGTTCATAAGGTTGTGTAGGGTCTGGCTTTAGGCTCCTCCGAGCTAAACTTACACGAACCAGATCTTCTGCAGTTCAAAAACAAAATATGATCAGCAATTAACATAAAAGGTAAATTATTATTATAAGCATTAATTAATCCAAAACAAAAACCAGAGATATATATTAATTGCACCTTGGATAGCCGAAAACTGGGTTATTCTTGATTCTAACAACAATGGCTTTGAGCTCATCGATATTACTAATAAATATGCCACTAGCAAAGTATAGAAGGCGGCATTATTAACATGAAATCCCCGCATTCTCTCTATATATAGCTCTCTAAATCAGGAAATTAACCTCTCGCACTTACAAAAAAGGAAAAGTTTTGTGTTCAATTTAATTCTACTGCCACAAACAAGAATCCAGGAAACTTTCACCAATATGATTTCATTTATATGGTATATGATAGTCGATAGAGTTTATATATATTAACCATTTTCATTTTTAATATTGCCTTGTCACTATCAATTATAAGTTACGGTCATGGCAATCTATGTTGATATGATCAATACAATATACAATTTATACACCACAAGAAGCGACCTCTGCATACATACATACATGGTGGGTCAACATTTGAATTGTCAAGTCTACTATTTCACTTTCATCTAGATTAAGACTATATATTATACACCACAAGAAAATCGACATTTAGAAATGGAATATATATAGGAACGGATATTAGCTTAAATTTTGAAAACAGAACATAAACAAAATTAGAGGCAGAAACTTTTTCGTCTCCAAATGCCTGGTCGCAAATCATTAGAGATAGAAAATAAAATTCGTTTGAAAAATTAGTGTTGCGCCAAAAATCTCTTGCTAGAATTTTCGCGGAGAATTCTTTATGACAACATAGGGGCATGCCAGTCAATTTGTTGAAATTGACAAAGAGCTTGTAAAAACTGGATCTGGTGTACGGAGTAGCACATTAAAAAATCAGAGCGATTGTGGGGACTGGATCAAAGTCACATTGGAGCATTTAAATCATTGGATCCATGACAAACTATTCTTCATAACTGGGCCTTCCTCTATTTTTCCAACTAGATTAGATATGTGAGATCTGTGAGATTTGTTCTTGATTGAGTTTGAAAGAAAATAACAACTTGATTGTTATTTATGAAAGAGAAACACGTGTACAGTGTTTTTATGTCCGGAGACAAGATTGAAACAAGAGAAAAACACAAAAAGTGTGTTTGAAAGTCCTGAGACAAGATCTGAACAAGGAAAATTTGATGAACGAGTAACAACTCGTGATGAACAGGATGAAAATGGCGTAGAGTCAGAGAGAAAATAAGCACGGAGCTTGGTTTTTTGCGCGGAGCAAGTTTGTAGCTTCTGGAACTGGTTTTTGAGATGAGTGATATCTGTTGAATGTGTTAGACTGGCCTCCTTTATATAGGGGGCGGCATGGGCCTTGCATTTAATGGGTTTGCCTTGCTGAAGAAGGTGAATTCCTCCTCCTAGGTAGATGACAGTTTCTAGGAAAGTGTAGTGAAGCTTCTTTCTTCTTCTGATTGCTTCCAACTACTAGGGAGAGGGAAAAGTAGATGCTAGGGTGCCACTCTCTTGGATGGGAGATGGAAATCTTCCTCCTGGGTGGTTGATGAATAATTCTTCCTTCTTCCTATCACAAATTCTTCCTTCTTCCTATCACACATCAGCATGCTTTTGTTCTTCTTTTGTGCTGAAAACAACTAATTTGACTAAGTAGTGGCCTGTTGTCATCATGAATTGGACTTTGAACACTAAGGCCACGAAATTACTCATACTTAATCATACTTAGCTGTTCAAGTCATGAAAATAACATTTAGTTAAGAAAATGGCTTAAACCGTGATAAGAAAGCCACATGTCCTTAACTGAAAAGAATGCAAAAGTTGCAAACGAACTCGGAATAAACCAAAATTTCACCAGTAGGCTTAGGTTATCTCCATTAGACTATGAAAAAAATTCCAAGTGAATTCGAGCTCTCTATCATGGTGAACTTGGTTTCACTCCCCAGCATGTCCTTAATTGAAAACCGGGCATAAGTTTTTACACCGATATCAGAATAAAGTGAAATTTCACCAAGATGATCTACATAACTCAAGGATCATCATGGTATTCTCCTTGGTAGAAATCACAGCCTCTAGCCTCTTCAATTTTACCATTTTGTCCTTAATTGAACAAAATGCAAAGTTGCAGTTTCGCCTTCCGGGGAGGGGAAAAGGGCTAGGCGATTTCTCCACTATGCTAGGTCGACTATATTGAGGAGGTGTGAGATTAAAAATCTCATGCCTCTCTTACGTAGGTAGTTGTTTCTCTTGCTGACAAACTTTAGCTCTCTGCCTCCTTCCTGCAGGAAGAGAAAAATTACTCTCATTAGGGAGGAGGGCGGCCTCTCCTCTACATGGGAGACGACTTTGGGCCTTCTTATCAAGTCCATGAGTTATTTTTCATCTCATGGGTAGATGATAAGCAACTTTTTCTTTTTTACTGTTTGTCTCCCTAGTAGGCAGTAATATTAAAAGGAACTGCTTCTGTTTGATTTTCTTTGCCACACTCCTAGGTAGGGGCGGCATAGATGATGATTTTAATAATAATTATTTAGAAAAATTATTATTATTTATTTAATAATTAATAAATTTCAGCTCTTGCAATTAATTATAAGATTTTCCTAATTCTATCAGAACTAGGGTGGTGCAGAAACCAAGTTCCTTTAGAATTTTTGATCTAAACCTGACCACACATCTTAATTATATTTTTGTGAAGACCAATTTACCCTCAATTGTAAATTGAAGTATAAACAATGCCCCCCAAGCTTAAGTCCTTGAATTAAAAGGATTTGACCTTGTATATAAGGAAATTGGTCTTGGGCCAAAATATTCCTCTTATTTTTCTTAGCCAACGTCGACACCGTCTTTGGTACCATACTTAGCCGAAAATTGCAGCAAATTTTTCAAGCTTCAATGGCTTCCAAAGATCAAGGCAACAACACGAATCATCAACAAAAACCTTCTCCTATGCCAAGCAATTCAAGCTGTGGCTCATTGTTATTGGAGGCTTCCAAGTCATTGGCAAGGATCAAGCAATTTGGATCAAACTCCCATGATGGCAGGTCCAATTCGACTCAAGCAAGGCCAAAGCTCAAGTCCATGGTGGTTGATCCCAAATCGGCACAAAATCAAGGTAATTGTTCATGAACTTTTTAATTTTTGCACTTAAGTTCATCAATTTCCTTTATGCCGCCAACCCTAGCACAATTTGCCATGTTTAGGTCGACTTTGGTGATGAATCTTGTGTAATATGGCTGCTGGAATTTTGAGTAAAAATTTGATTTAGAAATCAAATCAATTTGGTGAAGAAATTGGCAAAAATCCTTAGTAAAAACTACATAGTTTTCGGCCTAGGACTTAATTTTTTCTATAGATCTTTGGATGAACATGTTGCTGCCTCTAATCATGAAGAAAATAGCAAGAAAACATGCCAATTAGATCGACATAGGGGCTATTTTTGTCGACTTGAAATTTCCAAACCCTAGGCATAAGTTTTCGGCCTTATTTGGCTAAAATTGCAAATCCTATTAGGTTTAGGACTTTGAATTAACCAAATTGGATTAGGATTGGATGTTTTCCTCATGAAATTAGGTTAGGAATAGATGAACCCTAAACCTAATTGGACAAGGATTACAACCCTAGCATGCCGCGACACTCAATTGAAGAGATTTAAAAATTTTGGGCGGCTATGCAATCTAGTCCTTCGGGTTTTAAGATTTTGGGATTTTCGACCATATTGATCAAATTGGCCAAAAATTCAGGGGGTTAGGTTAATTAAATTGCATTAAATTAGGTTAAAGTTCATAGAATTCGACCTTAATTTAAAGAATTTAAAAACCCTACAGTGCCGCGGCCTAAATTGCATAAATTGCAATTTGGGCGGCACTCAATTACACCCATAAGCTTAGGGTTTCGGCCAAATTGATAATTTTAGCCAATAATTACCATTAAATCAGGTCTTAAACATATAAATTTAAGCTAAATTTCATAAGTATAGAACCCAATTTGATGGCTAATGAAAACCCTAGCATGCCGCGGCCTTAATTGTAATTTTTGCAATTTGGGCAGCATTCTTTTAGGTTTAGGGTTTTTAGTTTAATTAATTTTGGCCAAATTGTTTAACTTAGCCAAAAGTTAAACATTAGGTTTAGGTAAAATTAAGTTGAATTTCACAAGTATAGAACTTAATTTACCAAAAACCTTGAATTTTAGCATGCCATGACCTTAGTTGCAAAATTACAACTTGTATGGCATGTACACTAGTATTTTCGGCCTTGTGAAATTTTTAAGGCCAAAATTAATTTTTATTTTCTTAAAAATATTACCATAATTATTTTTGGCAGCCATAATAAATATTTTTGCCAAAAAATAAAATTATGGAATAAATTTAAGGTGGTAAAAATATTTATTTTCACCAATTTATTAACAAAAATTGTGTACTAACAACTTTGTTAATTTTATTGTAGTTGTTAAGGATCTTGTTGCGGCGCTCCTAAATTTTCCTAGAGTGGAAGAAGTGGAAGCAATTCCTTCCAATCTGGAGCTTGAGATGGCTATTGATGATATTAAGAGCTTTTTCAACAATGCCAAGCGTGCTACTATGGAGGAGAATGCATATTCAATTCAAGGAGCAATTGACATCATATGTGCCTCCCCCAGAGCTGATCCTCATATTGTTCAATTTTGGCGTGACTTCCCAATTCTCTTCAAAGTATTTGCTGATGACTACAACCACACTTCCAAAGCATTAGCCCAGATCCATTTGGCTAAGGTCGAATACTTAACTAGCCGAGGAGAGCTAGAACTTGAAATCATGAAGTTCCATTAGATGACCAATCCTACTGACCATGAAGTACTTCTCAATTCACTTTTGGACAATCTCAAGGCTCAAGTGACCAAAGTGGAGAGTGAACTCACTGCTCTGAAGGCCAACAGAGAGCAAGCGGCTATAGAGAAGTGCAAGAAGATTGAAGAACTTGCTGCCTCCCTGGTTGATGTCACGGGACTTGAGGAAGAGATGGGTACCAAGTACTTCCAATTGGAGCAATTGAACAACATTTTCCGTACTTGGACAGGAAATATCCCCAACTACTTTGAAGTCTTCAACGGGGATGACCCCTTTGCTGAGGTTGATAAAGAAGAAGCTGAGGTGTCAGATGAGGATGAGTAGTCCTCACATCCTGGCTTAGGATTTTATTTCCTTTTCGTACTTTTATTTTTCTCAAGTATTCTCATGACTTTAAGATTTTGCTTTATGAGTTGATTTCAATTTCAAACAAGTTGAATTTTTGTTTTAAATTGGTGGCAATGAACTTTTAGCCAACTTTAATATTAGTGGCCTTTATTTATTTTAGCCATCTAACTTACACAAAATCCTTTGTCAATTTAATCTTTTGGTCTTATGACTAAAACCACAAAGATTAAATACTTAGAATTTATTTTCGAGTTAAATTGCCAATAAAACTTAGAAATTTTCGGCAATGACACCGAAATTACTTGAGAAATTCGGCCTACCTCTTTTAACTAAGGCCAAATTTTGAAAAATTAAATTCCACAACACTTATAAAATTTTAGTGATGGAATTTTCTTATTTTCCTTCCAATTTTCGCCACACATATTGTTATTGGAAAAAATTTGAAATTTTTATTACTTCATAAGTAATAAAAAAAATTTGTTTTTATTTTAAAGCCACAAGAACGCAATTGGGGTGGCTAAGTCCACGAAGCGTGTAAGTCTTATACTTCGGTGAAGCATGTGGCTGTGAGTTGAGTCATAGCCACATTGTGTAATTCTTCCTCCATGTCAAACTCAGGATTTGGATCAGACTTTGCCTCCCATGCAGTTCGATAGTACTTTTTTCAAATAGCGCCCATTGATGAACTTTTCTATGGGAATCACCATCTTCAGTCTCTAACCAGTAGGCACCATTCTTAAGTACTTTCTTGATATGGAATGGTCCTTCCCACTTAGGAGACCACTTTCCATGTTTCTTAGAGCCAAGAGGCAAGAAAGCTTTCCATACTAGTTCGCCTTCAACGAAACTTCGCTGCGAACTTTCTTGTTATAACTTCTTTCTGCCTTCTTTTTCTGCGCTTGCAGGTGATTTAAAGCATCCAACCTTTCAGAGTCAAGGTCTTCAAGCTCAATCATCATGGCATCATTGTATTCATACCACTGCAAGTTGTTTTGGAATGCAACTCTGGCTGACTTAGCCAAAAGTTCCATAGGAACCATCGCATCATGACCATAGATGAGGCTAAATGGACTTACACCAGTACTTGAGCGTTGTGACATTCAATATGCCTACAAAGCCTTAGGTAAAACACTATCCCATTTACCAGGTCTGTCTTTTATTATTTTTTCTATGATGCCTATCATCACCTTATTAGAAGTTTCGGCCTGTCTATTAGCCTGTGCATAGTATGGCGTGGACTTAGTGAATTTCAAGTCAAATTTTTCCTCTAGACTCCTTGTACTCTCACCATCAAAGTTAGTACCTTGATCGGTAGTGAGAGTTTCTGGAATCCCAAAGTGGTAGATGATGTGTTCCTTAATGAATTTCTTGATGTCATTATGAGCTATGCCATTGTAGACACCCAATTTAGGATTTAGAATAAGGTGAAACTTAGTGATAGGTTTGAGCTTAAAATCTGGATATTTAAAATGGGGTCAAATTCTTTAGATCAAACTTTCTGAAACCCGAATCTAATCTCGATTTCCTCTTTGGGTTGTAAGTCGAGTCAACTGGTTGTTGAACTCTTTTATTTTGGGTCGGTCTTTTTTATTTCCTAGTTGGGCCGAATCCTTCCCTTTAGGCCATTGGGACTATTAGCTTTCGAACTCTTGCTCCTTGACTCTCATTCTTTTGGGACCTTAATACTTTAGCTTGTTTTGCTTTGGGTTGTTTAGTTATCTTTAGGGCCAAATATTTCCTTCTCAATCATTCTTCTTTCGGGGCTTTCGGTTTCTTTTCTTTGGGTCATTTCATTCTAAATCCATTTGGGTCCAATTTCGCTTATAATTGGGCCAATCATTTTCATTTATTCAAACAAAAACATTTCCTAGGTCCAAAGTGGGGAAGAGATAAAAAAAATAATAGAAAAAAAACAACAAATAAAGCTCAATGTCATTTCTTCATTCAGTATCCTATACATGTTCAATACAAGGGCATGTGACCCCTTCTCCCTAACGCCATACTCTTTGCTTGGAGATTACTGAATCCAAAACGTCAGCCTGCAAACAACATGCATTTCATTTTTAGTTCACATACATACACCATGATAATATTCACAAACAGCCAGGGATCCACTTATAGTGCTTGCATATCTTAAGGATCTATCATTAAACATTTATGTTGTAAGCACACACTGCACATATCATCATTGCTTTTTCACATTCCAATTAGCATCCCACTGCACTACATGGCATTGCATTGAACTATTCATAGTCATATATCATCAACTATGCTGCAGGGGCATGGGCATTTAAAAAATATATATAATAATAAGAAGAAGAAGGGAAAAACATTTTTGCAACATTCATACCACACACATCAACCCATTTCACTCAATAAAACAGGAAATACCAAAAAATAGAGCATATACATTCTGCACACACATAACAGCAGGCACATTACACTACATTTAACATCAATTCAGCAGTCTATACACTCATCGCATCAGTCCATTTCAAGAAAGGATATACCAAGCAACAACAATAAGCAGGGTAAAAAAAAAAAGAGAAATGGGCAAAGCAAAAAGAGAGAAAAAGAAAGGAGGGTCCTTACTATAGCGCTGGCAGCCTCTAGTTGGCTCCAGAGAGCTCTCCTAATGGCCCCACTCCACCTCAGCAGCCATCTCAGCATCACCCAGAGATAAAATACATCCCACGCAGCTTCAACCTGCAAAAGAAAAACAACAAAATTTAATGCCCACAAAGTATATAGGGGTGTCAGTTGGTGCAAACACCAACTCTGTAACACCCTGCAGCACCGAACCATAAGCATGCCATGATCAAACAAAAGGAAAAGTGAGACAAACAAAGGGCAGTAAACTCACCGTAAATGGGAATTACCAGGAGAGACAAAACCTACTCCCAAAGGCCTTGCAAGGAGAAAGAGGGAATTCAGTGACTGAAATCACTTGAACCATTAGATGAGAAGGAAAGGGAGCCAACGGTGAAGATGGATAGGGGGGATTCAAATATATAGGCATTGAACAGTGACATTCAGGGGGGGGGGTGCAATTCTGAGGATTGTGGAGAAAAAAAGAATATCACAGAAATATACACAACAAAAGATTACACCTTTTTTTTTTTAGTCAAGCATAGCCACAGAAACATAAAAACATCAAAAATTATTTTTCTTCTTTTCATAGTTAACCCACAACGAAAAACAGAAAATACCAAAAGTAGAAAAATCCACAAAAAAATACATTTCCGTTTCCTTTTTCTTTTCTCATTAAAAGCCTTTAATTTCATCAGTTCAGGGTGATCAAAAATATCATGGATCCTTTTCCCTAGTTCAAAAAGTCACATCACTCAAAAAAAAAAAAACTGTTACCTGGTACTTGCCCTCCCTTTGAATCGAACTCCCCTTTGTTCCAGTCCCCTTTGCATCTCCTTTCCCCTGAGAAGTAAAGCCGAAAGAACGGTGTTAGACTAAAGTGTGGAGATCTGCAAGTCGGAAAGATCCATTTAAAAATCTATCGGAGAGAATGACGGGAGAAAAGGAGGCGATATACTTATCTCGGAACTAGGCGGTCCCGGCGGTGGATCATTGAGATCTGGAACTTTGGTCTTTGGGTCGGAGGCTAGATCTTGGGCTTTAGGAGGCGGATTTAGGGAAACTAGCACCGGATTCGGGCTTAGGACGTTGAGGGGAGGCTTTCGTCACCGTTTGAACCCCGTCCGATGGTGGTTGTAGGCTCTGACGTGGCTTCGCGAGTCTCAGACGGAGGAGGCAGCGGCGGCGTTAGCTAGGGTTTGGGAAAGGTAAGTGTGTTTTGAGGTTAAAGAGAAAGATGACAAATCTATATATACTGTCACCATTTTTAAATTTTTCTTAGCCATTTTCGGATGGGATTTAATTTTTATTGTAATTTTGTGTAAATTTCTTTTTTATTAGATCTTTAGGTTAGTAATTTTTAAAATTACATGCAATTGGGTCCCTGATTGAAATGTATATTAGATGCAATTAGGTACCATGAGTTTTAAATTTGTGCACATAAAGACATGATTTTTGTTCCGTGTTCACTTGCGTCCCTTAATTTGGTTCGATCTGGTCCCGACATTTAAGATTACTTCAATTTAAGAGTGAATTTCAAAAATTGGCTTTAGTTTCTTTAAAGTGACGTTTGGGCTTTGAAATATTGGCTTGGGCCTCATCACTACATGTTCGGGCTTTACGCGTTTGGGCCTTCCCTTTGTATGTTTGGGTAGACATGATTTGGGCATTGTATCTTCAATTGGGTTTTTAATCTTAATTGGCTTCTAATGCATATATGTATATTTTTGCCCTTTTAAATAGGTATGTGTTTTATTTAATTTGTTTTATTTATTTGTTGAGCTTTTGTCTTGTTATTTACTTGGGCTTTTGTTTCTTATTATGTGTGTGGGCTTTATGTATGCATATATATATATATATATATATATATATATATAT
>AWUE01016730.1:0-16254 GCA_001974825.2 Corchorus olitorius
AGGAGTAATTACAACCAATAATAGAAACTCATGGGTAAAATCTAGGTTAGTTCAGTGCCGTCAAATTGACGGGCGTTGTGGGGGTGCTGATCCTTCCCCACACGTATCAGACTCCCGAACCCTTAGACTCTGGATAAGTAGACCATTTATTAGGCTAGTGTCACCTCCGCCAAGCTTAGGTCGGTACTGGGCTTAATAATTTGATAGGTGACTAATCACACCTAGGTTAAAAAAAAGGATTAGTGGCGACTCCGTTTTTAAGTCGTTTCGGCAGAGTCCCCGGACTCGAACGTTACGACAGCTTGGCGACTCCACTGGGGATCGGTTAGAGAGTCGAACTGATTACTGGTTTAGTAATAACTAGGGTTTGCATGATTGGTTGTTTGCTCGTTTGTTCCTGTTTGATTCATGTTTTCATGCTTTGTTTATGTTTTGTATATCCTATCTAATCCATTGTCTGCTCTTTTGGCGCATGGGGGTAGTTTAGTAATTCGGGTAGGGTTTTGGTAAAGGTTTGTCTGTTCCTTCACACGTGCACTAATAACTTGCATTTGCATTGCATGAGCTTATACCGGAGCTCTAACCATTTTAGGAGGAGGCAAAGTAGCTAGCCCTCGTGTGATGATAGTCACCGTGCGGGTTTTTAGTGAAAAACCTCCACTCAGACTGAACCCTTTCCAATGAGCCTATAATGGGTGAGGATTGGGAGCCTTACTAGCCTAGGTGGGCGTCAGTAAGGACAGTTTGGGAGCCTTTAGAACTGTGAAAAGCCTCACCCAGCATGTAGGAACCATGAGCGATATCCCGCCTAGCTAGAGCCAAACCTGTGAGAGTAAACCCGGTACACGTAAGGAACTTTCTTTGCCTTTATCTTTACTCTTCTTAGTGAACCGTAGAAGGGGTAATCATGCTACCCCGATAAATTGACTCCCTGCCCATAAGAGCCTAAGGCTCAAATTTTCAAAAATAGAAAATGTTTTGATATTCCAAGGGCACTTTGTATACTATTACCTGTTTAAATTTTAGCACTTTGTTTTTCTTGTGTGATACTAACTTGCTTTTCTGTTTTCTTTTTTCTTTGTTTCCTTCGTTTTTGCATTTTTGTGGCATTGCATCATAGGTTGATTCATCACTTAAGGTAGAGAAGATGATGCGGGATAGGGATAGCCTGGAGTCATTTGTCCTAGAGCACCTAAGGGACAGTCACCCGGCTCACGTCCAACACCGGAATGAGATAGCTCGGGGACTCTACGGAGATAATCTATCCGGGGATTTTCAAACTGAAGTACCAGACATGGTCCACTTAGACTTAAAGCAGAATGACTACACTGAGCTTCGCAAGCTATGGATGAATATGAAAATGACCGAGTCAGAGTTTGCAGAAAAATACGGAGCAGTGGTACAACTCATGAAGGTAAATGTGGATGACAACATGATTAGGGGGATGCTACCATATTGGGACCGCTCTTATCGATGCTTCACGTTTAATGAGGTCGATATGGTTTCAACTATTGAAGAATACGCCCAGTTGTTGAGGTTAAAGGCCATTGATGAAAACTCTAGAGTCTTTATGAGGGGAAACAAGTCCACAGCAATATCAGTGTTAGCAGATCTCATGGGTATGCAGAGATCAGTGTATGATAAGTATTGGAAGGCCAAGGGTTTCTTAGATGGGCTGGCATCGCAATGTCTTATAGAATTTGTGAGGGAGAACCCGAATACTCCTCAAGGGCAGGATATTATGGCTGTGTTGGTATACGGAATGGTGGTCTTCCCTAAAGCATTGGGACAGGTGGACTCATACGTGATCCATCTAGTGGATGCCATCAAAAGGGGGAATAATCTGGTCCCCGCAATTATAGCAGAAACTATCAGGTCTCTTAATCACTGTCGATTAAAAGGGGGACGATTCAAGGGTTGTGCACAGTTGCTAACTATCTGGTTCAAGGGACACTTTGAATGCATCGAGTCTCACTTCACTATGCCAATCCATCTTGGGGAAGAAGCAAACCCGATCCGAGAATTCCTTGCTAGTAAATGGCCCGCGGGCAAGACCAAAGGACAATGGATGGAGTTTCTAGGAACTATCAAAGTTGATCAAGTTAACTGGGTTGCCCCATGGTTTCATCCTACTTCTGTAGCTTATTGTTGTGGACCTAACCCGTGGGTGCCATTGTTTGGGTTATGGGGTGTCACCAGTTACTCTCCCATATTGGTTAGGAGGCAATATAGAGCGGACCAATTCATTCCGGCTACCCATGGATTGAACAGTATCGATTTCGAATATGGGGAAGATCGTTCCAAGCAAAAGGCTCAGGAACTTAGGAATACGCTCAGGCAAATGGTCTTTGTGAAGAAATTTGGGAGATCTACTCGGGTGACACCGGAATATCTGGATTGGCACCGCTTGAGGGTGAGGGATATTAAGGTGCCTCCTCCCACTGATCCTAATGCTGCAGTGAGTGAAGAAATGGAAGATATAGTCATGAGATTGACAATCCAATATGAAAGAGAGAGAAATGGCAGTGAAGCCCAGAGACTGGCAGAAGTTAACCAACGCTGATGTTGAAACAAGAAGAGGCAGAGAGAAAGGCCAGAGAGATGGAAGCAAAGCTGAAAGAAGCAGAGGAAGAAGCCAAGGATGTGAAGAAGTTGAAAGAAAAGGCCGAAGCTAAGAATCAGAAGCTTGAAGGGGACTTTAAGTTTGAATGCAAGGAGGTGGCGAGGTTGACAAAGAGAAACAAAGCTAGCGAACTCGCAACAAGATATTTCAAAGAGAGGCTAGACTTTGAGAAAGGAGAGTGCTCTATGAAAGATCAGCAAGTGAAAACCTTGGACCGCGACTTAAGAAAGGTCAGAAGAGAAGGGGAAATGGCCCAAAATGAACTGGAGGCAGAAAAGGCCAAAGTGAGGGCAGCTGAAGCAGCCAGGACACAAGCAGAGGCAAACTTAGAATTCCACAAGCAGGCAGCTAGGATAAACAAGCAAGAATTTGAGGAAGTTAATGGGATGCTGAGGAACTTGGAGGAGCAATATGGGAAGCTCAGAGCCGAATGGTATGACCTAAGAGAGCAAGGATTTTCTCAGCAAAGGGCTTATCTAGAGAGATGCGATCAGATTCGTTTCTTTCTAGAAAAAATCCAAATTGGGCTACAACAAATAGAGGATATTAAAGATCAGGCTGGGAATATATTGCCTTGCGTGGCACCATTTGGCAGACGCCTTCAGCCAGTAGCTGACTTCTTGGAGAACACCATCGGCCAATGCAATGGAGCTCTTGCCTACTTCCAGCAGCTTGTGGGGAAACCGCAGTACTGAATATTGTATAATAGAGTAGTATTCTAGTATCAATGTTATTTGTGAACAATTCAAGGCCTGTATAAGTATTTTGATTCAAGTTTCAGTTTAAGACAATGGCATGTAATTAAATCATTCTCGCTTTATGAACAATGGTGTGTGGCTAAGGATGCTCTCTATCAATGAAGAATATGCAGTTATGGTATTTCAAGACCAGGAAATCCCAACTCTCTTCCTCTATCTTGAATGATGACTCAGTAGGATCATGCATCATAACATTCATTTGCATCATTTGCACAAGGACAAAAGCCCTGATTATTAACAAAATTGTAAATGGCCACGACTTTTGACCTGTGGAAATTCCTACCAAGTTGTGGAGGGACTCCACGCCCTTAAAAATCTTGAAAAACTCGATAAATAAAGATTAATTACTAACAACTAAAATAAATTCAGGTCGAAAAAGATAGCTCCACCCAGAAAGATATATCAGCAAACCCAGCAGTACAATACCAGATCTAGGGCCAAAAGGATGGACGAGCAGGCCACAGAAATTCAGCATTTAAGAGATGAAATCAGGCGCAAAGATGAAGAACTCAAGCGCAGAGACGAAGAAGCACGGCGCCGAGAGGAGGCGACAAATGCCAAGATAGAGCAGTTACTGGGAATGATGCATCAGTTTACAAAAGGGAAAGTTGTGGCTGATAATACCCAGGAGGTGGAAGACCCAAGCAGAGCCGACCTTGGGGAAAGCTCAGGACTGACTGGGCTCGGGATCGAACATGCCAAAATGACACAAGTTAATCTGCCAGTATCCAGTGGAACACAGTTTGTTTATCCACCACCGTCGGGAGTAGCAACTGGGACTTTCGTTCCCCGTCCACCGAGGCCCCACCAGGTTGTCGAATTTGGACCATCCGATCCTCCAGCATTTCATTCTGGAATCGAGGCTGCATCTGTACCTTTATAGGATTACTCGTATATGTACCAACCAGGGGTAGCGGCTACTAAGCCCATTGATTTGACAGGGGCAGATGGATCCCAGAAGATTGATTTGACTGAGGACAACAAACGCAAATTGAGCTTAATAGAGGAAAGGCTTCGTGGGTTGGAAGGATCCAACAGCTATTATAGTCTTATTGATACCACATAATTGTCTTTGGTGGATGGGCTAGTGATACCTCCGAAATTCAAGGCCCCCGAATTTGAGAAGTTCGACGGGACTAGGGATTATCCACACAACCACTTGAGAAGTTACACCAGGAAGATGGGACCTTATGCGACCAACGAGAAGCTGATGATCCACTGTTTCCAAGATAGCCTAACGGGGACAACTTCCACCTGGTATAATCAGCTCGACAGGCATCGTATCCATTCGTGGGATGATCTTGCCAAAGCCTTCGTCGACCAATACAAGTATTTGGTTGAATTGGCCCCATCTAGGGAAACCTTAAAAGCCATGGAAAGAAAGCCCACAGAAAGTTATACAGAGTTTGCACAACGATGGAGAGATAAGGCTTCCCAGGTCAGGCCACGAATAGAGGAGTCGGAAATTTCTGGTCTCTTTATTGATACCCAGAAATCTATCTTTTTCGAAAAAATTTTCAACTTGGCATCTGAGCCCTTCGCAAAGATCGTGGTAATACGGCAAAAGTTGGACAATAGCATCAAATCGGGAAGGATTGTTGTCCCATATGAAGCCAAGAGGGGACAGGAAGTGAGGAAGAAAGAAGAGGTCAACAATGCGGGATATCAGCCCCAAGTACCTATCCGACCTTATTATCCACCCTATCCTTACAACCACCCGTAGTATAACCAAAACCCGATCAATTACTACCGTCCACCAATGCCAGTTCCATATTCTTACCAACCAGTCAACAGTGTAGGGGGCCCGTCTTACAGACCGCCAGCACCAAACCCACAGCCCATAGCTCCTTCACAACCCGTCAACCAATTCAATCCTCCAAGGACCGCTCCACGCCCGGCCAGGGAGCCAATCAACCCTATTCCTTACACATACTCAGAACTACTACCTCAATTAGTGCAACAAAATCTGATCCGATGCACGCCGTACCCTCACACTCTACAGCCTCCTTACCCGACGTGGTATGATGTCAATGCTCAGTGTGAATTCCATTGTGGAGCTCGGGGACATTCCACGGAAAATTGTATGAGATTAAAGCGAGAGGTGCAAGCCCTGGTGAAAAGTGGAAAACTCAGTTTCCCAAAAGTGGCACAACCAAATACCGCGGGAAATCCGCTACCTAACCACAACGGGGGCAAGTTGGGGCTGTGTATGGTGGAGAACTTGTGGTAAGAGATGTCAGTAGGGTCTTTACTCCTATGGCGGTGGTATACAGAGCCTTAGTAAAAGCTGATTTGATGAAACCAGGGCAATATGATGGTGACGCTAGTGGTAAAGAATGCCCCATGCACAAAGGACACACCATCCAACATTGCAAGGAGTTCAAGGCCTTTGTCCAAAAAATAATGAATGAATCCGGGATCCAGTTTTACTTTGAAGTTCCGATAGGAGAAGTCAATATGGTGACAGAAGAGCATAAGCCAAAACCGTTTGTACCCGCCTTACCAACTAGGTTGCCGCCACCACCATTTGTACCAACACTCCCGATAGTGCAACCCTTTATTCCAAAGCTACCCACGGTGATGCCGCAGCACATGACGAGTCCAACCACGCCAATGGTGGTTAATCCACCTAGGCCTTTTGCCTATGACAACAATCCCCTGTGTGCCTTGGAAATATGAAGTTAGCCTATCGCCCAGGAGGCAGAAGGACAAGGCGAAGCCGACTCGGCAAACCTAAGTGGGGTCGGGAACATGACAAGGAGTGGTCGATGTTATTCGCCACCAATGAAGGAGATGATACAAAAAGAAGAAGAGTTAGAGAAGGCATGTCCTGCTGATAAGCCTATGGAGATGGAACAAGGTCAAACGGGGAAGCCAGACTTTACAGAGAAAGAAGCGTGTGAATTTCTCA
Source organism: Corchorus olitorius (assembly GCA_001974825.2). Taxonomy (NCBI): domain Eukaryota; kingdom Viridiplantae; phylum Streptophyta; class Magnoliopsida; order Malvales; family Malvaceae; genus Corchorus; species Corchorus olitorius. Next base: position 6,293 of record AWUE01016730.1, read on the forward strand.
GGATCATAAAACACAGCGAATATAGTGTGGTGGACCAATTGAACAAAACGCCCGCTAAGGTTTCCATTTTATCCCTGCTGCTCAACTCAGAGGCGCATCGTAAAGCTCTACTACGGGTGTTGAGTCAAGCGTACGTGGACCAGGGAATCACGGTGGATAACTTGGATCATATCGTGGAGAGCATCACGGCTGGTCATATCACCTTTACTGATGAAGACATCCCGCCTGGAGGAAGAAACAGTCTGAAAGCTTTGTACATATCGGCCAAATGTAATGGATTCCACATTGGCCGAATGCTGATTGACAACGGGTCTGCCTTGAACATTATGCCTTATCATTCATTAGAGAAGCTGCTGGTAGACCTCTCCCATATCAAACCAAACAACATGATGGTGAGGGCCTTTGATGGAACAACCCGCTCAGTAAGAGGCGACATTGAGCTCCAAATGAAGATCGGAGGAGTGGAATTCTTAATGACCTTCCAAGTGATGGACATCAACCCTTCATATTCTTGTTTGTTGGGGAGGCCGTGGATCCATATGGCTGGAGCAGTACCATCTACTCTGCATCAGGCGGTTAAGTTCTGGGTAGGAAACAAGTTGATAGAGATTAAGGCAGAGAAGGATATCATGGCTGCACAGATTCACAATGCCCCATATATTGAAGCAACAGAAGAGGGTCTAGAAGATACTTTCCGCTCGTTTGAAGTTGCAGAATTGACCCACGTCAAGGAAGGGGGAAGGTCACCTAAGCCACATGTGACCCAGAATTGGATAATGCAGATAAAGCAGCTGATAGGAAAGGGATGGAAGACAGGATGCGGGTTGGGGAAGAGACTCCGGGGAATCAAAGACCCCATTTTTACACCGAAGTATATCTTTACGTTCGGTCTAGGTTACAAGCCCACAAGGAAGGATCGGTAGAAGCTATGGAGAAGAAGAAACATATGAGGATGGCTAGACTCAAAGGAGAACCTTATGAAGGGGGCAGGATGAAGTTCCCTCCCTTGTATCACACTTTCAGGTCAGCCGGTTAGGTAAACCCATCAGAGCAAATGAATGCCCTTCAGCGAGCCACTGAGATGTTATCTGCAACAGGAAAGCTACAGGACTTATCAGTTAACGCAGTTGAAGATGGTTCAGAAGATAGGTGTCCATGGATCTACCCCACCGAGCCAGGATCAGAGATGGATAATTGGACTGAGTTCGAATTTCCAGTTTTTATCAACAATGAGGAAATGTAATAGCCTTTTCGAAAGTTTCCATAGGCTTATCTAAGTTTCTAAAGACTATTACCTAAAATGTGATTGAATTTCATTTTCATGGATGTTATTTAAATCATGTTCTCTTTTTTATGACTAGTAATGAAAATCGGATGCATATTCAAGCTTCTTCTCATTTGTTCCACTCATTTACATTTGTCTCTTCATTTACTATTCCATTTATTTTTCTATATATATATATACCTTGCTACCTCTTTCTCAGGCCAACTGACGATGAATGCAAAGACGAACCGGATGAGTCTGCAACCAATTTTGATGGGCCTGTGTGTAACAATGATTCAACTGAGGAATATGCAGATAATTCAGAACTACCCTCAGACCTCATGAGATTGGTTGAGCAAGAAGATAGGCAGATTCAGCCTCATGAAGAAGCCACTGAACTGATGAATCTGGGTACTGAAGAATGTAAGAAGGAAGTGAAGATCGATACTACTTTGACTCCAAAAGACAGGCAACGGCTAGTAGAATTACTTAGAGAGTATGCCGACGTATTTGCTTGGTCATATCAAGACATGCCAGGGCTGGACCCCTCAGTGGAGTTCATAAGTTGCCTATACGGCCAGAATGCGAACCGGTGCAGCAAAAATTGAGAAGAATGAAGCCAGATATGCTCTTGAAGATCAAGGAAGAGGTTAAAAAGCAGTTTGACGCTGGTTTCCTTGAGGAGATCAGATACCCAGAGTGACAAGCCAACATTGTTCCAGTTCCCAAGAAAGACGGAAAAGTGCGGATGTGTGTGGATTACAGAGATCTTAATCGCGCCAGCCCTAAAGACAATTTCCCATTACCTCATATAGACATACTAGTGGACAACACAGCTTGACATTCGTTGTTCTCTTTTATGGATGGCTTCTCCGGGTATAATCAGATTAAGATGGCACCCGAGGATAAAGAGAAGACAGCTTTTGTGACAGCAGGGGCACGTTCTGTTACAAGGTCATGCCTTTTGGGTTGAAAAATGTAGGAGCAACCTACCGGCGAGCAATGGTTACCTTATTCCATGACATGATGCATAAGGAGATAGAGGTGTATGTCGACGACATGATTGCCAAGGCTCGCTCCCCAGAGGAACATTTGGCAAATTTGAAGAAGTTGTTCCAAAGACTCAGAGAATATCAGCTCAAGCTAAACCCCGCAAAGTGCACTTTCGGGGCAACATCCGGAAAGTTGTTGGGATTCGTGGTAAGCCAGAAAGGAATAGAGGTTGATCCCGATAAGGTGGAAGCCATACGGAAACTGCCCCCGCCTAGAACTTAAAAAGAAGTAAGGGGATTCCTTGGGCGTTTGAATTATATAGCTCGGTTCATATCACAGTTGACTACGAAATGTGATCCCATTTTTAAGCTACTCAGGAAAAGTAATCCAGGGGAATGGGATGGTGAATGTCAAGCCGCGTTTGAGAAAGTGAAAGAATATTTGTTGAATCCATCGATTTTGATGCCCCCTGAACGTGGAAGTCCTTTGATTTTGTACTTAACAGTATTCGAAAAATCCATGGGTTGTGTCTTAGCACAACAAGATAGGTCAAGCAAACAGGAGTATGCAGTCTACTATCTGAGCAATATGAGTCCAATTACTCCTCCTTGGAAAAAATGTGTTGCGCATTGGCATGGACAACTCAACGGTTGAGACAATATATGCTTTACCACACCACAATGTTGGTCTCTATGCTTGACCCGATACGATACATCTTTGAAAAGCCTGGTTTGTCTGGGAGGATAGCAAGATGGCAAGTGTTGTTATCAGAATATGACATGGTGTACGTGTCCTAGAAGGCCATAAAAGGGAGTGCAGTGGCGGACTTTTTGGCAGATAGGGCAAAGGACAATTACGAGTCTGTTAAGTTCGAATTCCCTGATGAGGATCTTATGGCAGTGATGAATACAGAAGTAGCTCATAAAGAGCCTCCGAAATGGAAAGTGTACTTTGACGGAGCATCCAATATGTTGGGACATGGTATCGGTGCAGTGTTGATTTCGCCAGATTGAGACCATTACCCAGCCACAGCGAGGCTAGACTTCCCTTGTACAAACAACGTTGCAGAATACGAGGCATGCGTGTTCGGTATTCAAATGGCAATTGAAAGGAAGATCAAGGTGCTAGAAGTTTACGGTGATTCATCCCTGGTGGTTTACCAAATGAAAGGAGATTGGGAAACCAGAGATTTTAAGCTCATTCCATATCGAGAGCACATTTTGGAGCTAATGGAGCAATTTGAAGAGATCTCCTTCCACTATTTACCTCGGGAAGAAAACCAGTTGGCTGACGCACTAGCTACTCTGGCTGCCATGTTCAAAATCGGTGGAGGGATAGAAATCCAACCTATCGAGATGAGGCTGAGGCAGTCGCCAGCACATGTCATGAGCGTAGAGGAAGAGCCCGATGGAAACCCGTGGTACCATGATTTTCTGCAATATGTCAAATATCATAAATAACCAGAATGTGCAACTGAGAACGACAAAAGGGTGATCCGGCGAATGTCGACGGGTTATCTTTTAGATGGAGAGGTGTTATACAAGAAGAGTCGTGATCAGACGTTGCTTCGATGTGTGGGTTCCGCGGAAGCCAAGAAGATCATGGAAGAAGTACATGAAGGATCATGTGGAAGCCATGTCAGTGGACACAAAATGGCAAGACAGATCATGAGGGCAGGCTACTTTTGGTTGACGTTGGAGACTGACTGCATAACATATGTCAGAAAGTCTCACAAATGCCAGATTTATGCGGATCAGATTCATGTACCTCTGAACCCATTACATGTCATGTCGGCTCCGTGGCCGTTCTCGATGTGGGGTGTAGATGTAATCGGAGCTATCACCCCCAGAGCCTCAAATGGACACAAATTCATACTAGTTGCAATTGACTACTTCACTAAGTGGGTCGAAGCAGCTTCGTATTCAAGCGTGACTCAGGCGGTGGTTACCAGATAAATCAAGAAAGAGATTATCTGTCGGTATGGGTTACCAGCAAGGGTCATTACAGACAATGCATCCAATTTGAATCAAGGCTTGATAGACGAGACTTGCAAGCAGTTCAAGATTGCACACAGTAATTCAACCATTTATAGGCCCAAAATGAACGGTGCGGTGGAGGCAGCCAATAAGAATATCAAGAAGATTGTGTAGAAGATGACAGTGACCTACAAAGATTGGCATGAGAAACTCCCTTTTGCCCTGCATGCCTATCGGACTTGTGTTAGAACTTCTACAGGGGCAATTCCGTACTCTTTAGTGTACGGGATGGAAGCAGTAGTACCGGTCGAGGTCGAAATACCCTCCTTACGGGTATACCGAGAAATCAAGTTGGAAGAGTCTGAATGGGTTCAGGAAAGGTATGATCAACTCAACTTGATTGTCACGGTCAGATGTATCAAAAGAGAATGGAAATGGCATTTAACAAGAAAGTACGCCCAAGAGAGTTCAAAGAAGGGGATTTGGTTTTGAAAAAGATCATACTAGCGCAACGCGATCCCCGAGGCAAATGGCGCCAAACTGGGAGGGCCCGTTTGTAGTCAAGAAAGCATTTTCTGGTGGGGCATTGATCTTACAAGAGATGGACGGTGAAGAGTTCCCGAGACCCATTAACTCGGATGCAGTCAAGAAGTATTATGCCTAAAAAAAAAAACTTAACCTAAAAAAGAAAAAGGTTAGAAAAAAGAGAAGTAGATAAAAAGGAGGGGTCCAAGTCGAAAACCCGCAGAGGGCGGCCTGGATCCATTGGGGGTCGTTTGAGTTGAAAACCTGCAAAAGGCGGCTCAAATGGAGGCTAGAAAAGGAGAAGATCTAGGTTGAAAACCCGCAAAGGGCGGCCTGGATAACAACACAAGTAGAGGCTGGAAAGGCATTGACAACTTGCTCAATCTTCTCGTGAGGTCGAAAGGGTGAGTCAGCAATCAGAAGCTACCAAGGATGACCAAAGAATCAAAAGCTTACACACAGGTCTAATCAGAAAGTAGAGAATTGTCCATACTCCAAAATCGTCGGAGTATTCATCGCTATGAGGCCTGCCTTTTATTATTATTATTAATATTTATTATATACTATATTCCTTTGTGAACCATATTGTTTAAGTACACTCTATTGAATTCTGGTGCAAGGGGTGGTGTTACTCTTTTTACTAATATATATAGTAGTATTTCTTATATACAAATCTCCTTTCTAAATTCTTCTCATAAGGAGGAACGCTTGAATTTTGCATATCATTACAAAATTATAACATTGATTGAGCATATTTAAATAAACCTGGATGCGAATGGTATTCAATCACGGAAGGGTTATCAAGTTGAAACATAAGTCTAATTTTGTCACCAAAAAGGAGAGCACAATTGAAAAGGTTAAGGAGCATAAAAATGGATAAAGGAAGAGAACTGATTAAGGTCGCATTTCAAGGAAGATTGCGAACAAGTTTTGTCGATATTTGGGGCATCAATTGAGGAAAAAGCGAAGGTTACTACACCAGAAAGAAAAGACAGAAACAAGGGAAGCATTGAGCTATTTAGAACCTTTTAATAAAAGAGAAGAAAAAGAAAAAAACAAAAACAGCAATAGCATTTCATGCATCATTCATTCACAACGAATGGTTTCTCTTGGTTTAGGGTCTCTATCTTAGTAAACCTGCTTAGGTCCTTGTTTAGAATTCCCGTTTAAGTAAACCTGCTTAGGTCTATGTTTAGAATTTCATTTGAGTAAACCTGCCTAGGTCCTTGTTTAGAATTTTCGTTCAATCAAACCTGCTTAGGTCTATGTTTAGAATTTCCATTTAAGTAAACCTGCTTAGGTCTATGTGTAGAATTTCATTTAAGTAAACCTGCTTAGGTCCTTGTTTAGAATTCCCGTTTAAGTAAACCTTCTTAGGTCTATGTTTAGAATTTCATTTGAGTAAACCTGCCTAGGTCCTTGTTTAGAATTTTCGTTCAATCAAACCTGCTTAGGTCCCTGTGTAAAATTACCGTTCAAGTGAACCTGCTTAGGATCTCTGCTTAGAGTTTCGATCAAGTAAACCTGCTTAGGTCTATGTTTAGAATTTCATTTGAGTAAACCTGCTTAGGTCCTTGTTTAGAATTTTCGTTCAATCAAACCTGCTTAGGTCCCTGTGTAAAATTACCGTTCAAGTGAACCTGCTTAGGATCTCTGTTTAGAGTTTCGATCAAGTAAACCTGCTTAGGCCCCCATTTTGAATAAAGCCTGCTTAGGTCCTTGTTTAGAATTTCTGTTTAAGCACACCTGCTTAGGATTCTGTTCCGCTTAAGTAAACATGTTTATGATTTATGCGTTGAGTACATTCGAGTAAACCTGCTTAGGTCTTCGTTTAGAAGTTCCGTCTAATCAAACCCGCTTAGGTTCTTGTTAGGATTCCCGTTTAAGTGAACCTGCTTAGGTCTATGCCTAGAGTTTCGTTTAATCATATCTGCTCAGGTCCCTCTTTATAATCTCGCATTAGCAAAGTCTGGTCATATCTCTGATTAGAGTTTCGGAAGGCCCGCTCAAGTACCTTTTGTTTTGGCAGTTTTCATCTAAAACCCTACTGTGAGATCTTTGTTTTGAAATCAAACTTCAAATTTCCATTTCGGAACCCCCGAATCATGTTGCGTTTTGTCTGCTAAGTTAAGATAAGTGTCTACGTCTTTGCACCCTTCCTGACTATCAGAAAGTTTACAAACTACAACTTTGTATACTTCCCGATAATTAGAAAGCTCGCAAAGAGGGGCAGCTGTAGACACCCAATTTAGGATTTAGAATAAGGTGAAACTTAGTGATAGGTTTGAGCTTAAAATCTGGATATTTAAAATGGGGTCAAATTCTTTAGATCAAACTTTCTCAAACCCGAATCCAATCTCGATTTCCTCTTTGGGTTGTAAGTCGAGTCAACTAGTTGCTGAACTCTTTTATTTTGGGTCGGTCTCTTTTATTTCCTAGTTGGGCCGAATCCTTCCCTTTGGGCCATTGGGACTATTAGCTTTCGAACTCTTGCTCCTTGACTCTCATTCTTTTGGGACCTTAATACTTTAGCTTGTTTTGCTTTGGGTTGTTTAGTTATCTTTAGGGCCAAATATTTCCTTCTCAATCATTCTTCTTTCGGGGCTTTCGGTTTCTTTTCTTTGGGTCATTTCATTCTAAATCCATTTGGGTCCAATTTCGCTTATAATTGGGCCAATCATTTTCATTTATTCAAACAAAAACATTTCCTAGGTCCAAAGTGGGGAAGAGATAAAAAAAATAATAGAAAAAAAACAACAAATAAAGCTCAATGTCATTTCTTCATTCAGTATCCTATACATGTTCAATACAAGGGCATGTGACCCCTTCTCCCTAACGCCATACTCTTTGCTTGGAGATTACTGAATCCAAAACGTCAGCCTGCAAACAACATGCATTTCATTTTTAGTTCACATACATACACCATGATAATATTCACAAACAGCCAGGGATCCACTTATAGTGCTTGCATATCTTAAGGATCTATCATTAAACATTTATGTTGTAAGCACACACTGCACATATCATCATTGCTTTTTCACATTCCAATTAGCATCCCACTGCACTACATGGCATTGCATTGAACTATTCATAGTCATATATCATCAACTATGCTGCAGGGGCATGTGCATTTAAAAAATATATATAATAATAAGAAGAAGAATGGAAAAACATTTTTGCAACATTCATACCACACACATCAACCCATTTCACTCAATAAAACAGGAAATACCAAAAAATAGAGCATATACATTCTGCACACACATAACAGCAGGCACATTACACTACATTTAACATCAATTCAGCAGCCTATACACTCATCGCATCAGTCCATTTCAAGACAGGATATACCAAGCAACAACAATAACCAGGGCAAAAAAAAAAAAAGAGAAATGGGTAAAGCAAAAAAGAGAGAAAAAGAAAGGAGGGTCCTTACTATAGTGCTGACAGCCTCTAGTTGGCTCCAGAGAGCTCTCCTAATGGCCCCACTCCACCTCAGCAGCCATCTCAGCATCAGCCAGAGACAAAATGCATCCCACACAGCTTCAACTTGCAAAAGAAAAACAACAAAATTTAATGCCCACAAAGTATACAGGGGTGTCAGTTGGTGCAAGCACCAACTCTGTAACACCCTGCAGCACCCAACCATAAGCATGCCATGATCAAAGAAAAGGAAAAGTGAGACAAACAAAGGGCAGTAAACTCATCGTAAATGGGAATTACCAGGAGAGACAAAACCTACTCCCAAAGGCCCTGCAAGGAGAAAGAGGGAATTCAGTGACTGAAATCACTTGAACCATTAGATGAGAAGGAAAGGGAGCCAACGGTGAGGATGGATAGGGGGGATTCAAATATATAGGCATTGAACAGTGACATTCTGGGGGGGGGCAATTCTGAGGATTGTGGAGAAAAAAAGAATATTACAGAAATATAGACAACTAAAGATTACACCTTTTTTTTGAGTCAAGCATAGCCACAGAAACATAAAAACATCAAAAATTATTTTTCTTCTTTTCATAATTAACCCACAAAAGTAGAAAAATCCACAAAAAAATACATTTTCGTTTCCTTTTTCCTTTCTCATTAAAAGCCTTTAATTTCATTACTTCAGGGTGATCAAAAATATCAAGGATCCTTTTTTCTAGTTCAAAAAGTCACATCACTCAAAAAAAAAAAAAAGGTTACCTGGAACTTGCCCTCCCTTTTAATCGAACTCCCCTTTGTTCCAGTCCCCTTTGCATCTCCTTTCCCCTGAGAAGTAAAGCCGAAAGAACGGTGTTAGACTAAAATGTGGAGATCTGCAAGTCGGAAAGATCCATTTAAGAAATCTATCGGAGAGAATGACGGGAGAAAAGGAGGCGATATACTTATCTCGGAACTAGGCGGTTCCGGCGGTGGATCATTGAGATCTGAAACTTTGGTCTTTGGGACGGGTGAGGCTAGATCTTGGGCTTTAGGAGGCGGATTTAGGGAAACTAGCACCGGATTCGGGCTTAGGACGTTGAGGGGAGGCTTTCGTCACCATTTGAACCCCGTCCAACGGTGGTTGTAGGCTCCGATGTGGCGGCGCGAATCTCAGACGGAGGAGGCAGCGGCGGTGTTAGCTAGGGTTTGGGAAAGGTAAGTGTGTTTTGAGGTTAAAGAGAGAGATGACAAATCTATATATACTGTCACCATTTTTAAATTTTTCTAAGCCATTTTCGGATGGGATTTAATTTTTATTGTAATTTTGTGTAAATTTCTTTCTTATTAGATCTTTAGGTTAGTAATTTTTAAAATTACATGCAATTGGGTCCCTGATTTTCAGTCAATCGAGTCCCTGAAATGTATATTAGATGTAATTAGGTACCATGTTTTTTAAATTTGTGCACATAAAGATATGATTTTTGTTCCGTGTTCACTTGCGTCCCTTAATTTGGTTCGATCTGGTCCCGACATTTAAGATTACTTAAATTTAAGAGTGAATTTCAGAAATTGGCTTTAGTTTCTTTAAAGTGACGTTTGGGCTTTGAAATATTGGCTTGGGCCTGATCACTACATGTTCGGGCTTTACGCGTTTGGGCCTTCCCTTTGTATGTTTGGGTAGACATGATTTGGGCATTGTATCTTCAATTGGGTTTTTAATCTTAATTGGGCTTCTAATGTATATGTATATTTTTGCCCCTTTAAATAGGTATGTGTTTTATTTAATTTGTTTTATTTAT
>AWUE01016731.1:0-12193 GCA_001974825.2 Corchorus olitorius
ATCTGTTTGGTCTTGAATATTTGCTTTGGGCCTTTATAATTGATATAAGTTTATATTCATGGGTTGAGCTTGAGGCTTTGTGTGTAGTTTCATTTTTTTTTAACTACTAAGGAATAAGATTGAACTACCTTTAGGTTTTAATTAAATTTCGTGTGCACCCATGTTCATTTTATATTTCTTCATATTGTTAATTATGTCCTGACATGCGAGTTAATTGAAATGACCCGATGATGGGGTGTGTGGTTGGGATTTGGACAGCTATTGTCGGTCTCAATTCATCGCCCCTAGGCTTGGAACATCTGGACGCGGGTCTTACCAGTATGAGTGGAAGGCTCCCGAACAGTGTTCCTCGTATAATTACCCGGTAAACTCACATTAATCAGAATCCATGCATCACGTGCATTCATGCATATAGAGACTAGAATTAAAACGGATTATTAAAAGTTAAGATTAAAACGAAACATTTTAGTTCTAAAAATCGAAAAAAACTTGATTGATTTTGGTTCTTTTTAAACCTTAAATCCAAGTCAAGAGTCTTTTGAAAAAAATCAAGGTTGGGGCTTTATTTAAGAAAGGTTTTTTCGCCATGAGAAATAAAAATAAATTAAAAAGAGAAGTTGTCTTTTTTTAAAAGAGGAACTAAAAGAAAAATGAGAATTTGGCCTTTTTGGGAAAAAGAGAAAAAAATGGATTTTACAAATATGGCAATTCGAAGTTCCAAATTTAAGTAAAAGAATCCAAGTCAAATAATTTCAAAATTAAGAAGAGATTTTAAACCTAATTAAATGAATTTTTTTTAAGGAATCCCAAAATCAAGAAAATTAATTAATCAAGTTTTATTTTCAAAAGGGAAGACTCCCACCTTGTTTTTTTTTAAGAAAAAAAAGGAAGGTTCCCATTTCCGGTTTCTCTATCAAATAAGAGTCATTTTGAATATACAAAAGCTTTGGTTCCAAAACTTTATTTTTCAATATACAAAAATCCATTTGTGTTTGAGTCACCTTGTTTTCAAAATCAAACAAAGGATTCATTTTCTTCAAATCATTTAAAATTTAGGAGTAATTACAACCAATAATAGAAACTCATGGGTAAAATCTAGGTTAGTTCAGTGCCGTCAAATTGACGGGCGTTGTGGGGGTGCTGATCCTTCCCCACACGTATCAGACTCCCGAACCCTTAGATTCTGGATTAGTAGACCATTTATTAGGCTAGTGTCACCTCCGCCAAGCTTAGGTCGGTACTGGGCTTAATAATTTGATAGGTGACTAATCACACCTAGGTTAAAAAAAGGATTAGTGGCGACTCCATTTTTAAGTCATTTCGGCAGAGTCCCTGGACTCGAACGTTACGACAACCATTTAGAGCTTTTGCTTCTACCCACTTGGTGAAGTAATCTATGGCAACTATAATAAAGCAGACACCTCCCTTGGCTGGCGGGTAGATTTTTCCAATAAAATCAATTGCCCATCTTCTGAATGGCCAAGGCTTTATTATAGAGTGTAGCTCCTCTGATGGAAGTCTCCAGATAGGGCCATATATCTGACAAGCTTGGCATCCTTTGGCAAATTCCATGCAGTCTTTCATGGTGGTTGGCCAATAGAAGCCATGACGGTGTATTAGCCATCTCATATTCATACTAGCTTGATGTGCACCACACAAGCCTTTATGTACATCCTTGATGACTTTCTTAGCTTCTTCATGATCCAGACATCTCATTAAAGATCCGTCTAAGTCTTTTCAGTATAACTCATCAACTAAGACAATATAGTGTACAGCCAAAGTCCTTATCCTCCTACTAACCTTTATTGATGGATTTTGGAGATAATCAAGGAATGGCTGGCGCCAATCATAAAGCCTGTGTACTAAGTTGTACACTTCAAACACATTGTCCCTAGTAAATGTTGAAGGCATGCTCCTCCTCTCAACATTCACCACCTTTTTCCAAATATCATCTTGGAATGTAAGGCCAGATTTAAGTTGTGCAAATTCCAGATTCATTTTGATTTCTAGGGACATGTTCTACTCGTACATCATCAAACTTTTCTAACAATTGCACTGCCACTGCATAGTAGGATAATAATGATGCACTTGTGAATTGAATTCTCTAGTAAGCTGGTTAATTACCAATAGAGAATCACCTTTGATGTGTACTGTGGATACTTGCATTTCCCTGAGTAGTTCTAAACCAATGATAAGTGCCTCATACTCAGCGTGATTGTTAGTACAATCAAAGTCTAAGTGGAATGACATCATGGTATAGTCATCATCAGGGGAGGTGATTACAATTCCTGCACCTGCTGAGTTAGCAGTGCTAGAACCATCAAATTCAAGTACCCATGGTATTAAGGATACCTCCATGACAAAGTTTGTGTCTTCAAACTCTTCTCCCAAGTCTAAGCATGGGTGGTCGGCTAGGAAGTCAGCAATAGCTTGCCCTTTCACTGCCTTTTGAGGTATATACTTAAAACTAAACTCAGAGAGTGCTAGGCACCACTTGCCTAGTCGGCTTTTAAGGAGAGGCCGAGATAGCATGTATTTTACTAAGTCAGTCTTAGAAATAACACAGACATCAAAGTAGAGCATGTAATGTCTAAGTTTTATTGCTGCAAAGTAGAGTGACAAACATAGCTTTTCAATAGGACTATACCGAGTTTCTACATCAGTAAGAGTCCTACTTAAGTAGTACAATGCTTATTCTTTCCCTTATCCTAATCCCTGAGCCAACAAACATCCTATAGAGGATGCAGTGGCTGCGACATATAGGTACAGGGTTTTATTCTTCTTAGGAGGAACTAATAAAGGAGGCGAAGCTAAGTACTTCTTGATAGCCTCAAAAGCTTCTTGATGTTTGTCGTTCCATTGAAATTCCTCCTTGTCTTTCAACTTCAACAGTGGTGAGAACTCCTTAGTATTACCAGCAGTGTTGGAGATGAATCTTCTCAAGAAGTTGACTTGTCCAAGGAAGCGTTGGAGTTCTTTCTTAGAGGTGGGCGGTTTTGCCTGTATGATGGTTCTTGCCTTGTTTTGGTCTATCTCGATGCCTCGTTGATGAACTAAAAATCCAAGGAAGTTAGCTGCACCAACACCAAAAGCACATTTCAATGGATTCATTTTCAAGCCATTTTGTCTCATTCTTTCAAATGAGGGCCTTAGATGATCAATGTGGTCAAGGTGGTTGTGTGACTTAACTACAACATCATCTATGTATACGTCTATGAATTTTCCAATCATGTCATGGAAAATGGCATTCATGGCTCTTTAGTAGGGTGCACCGGCATTTTTGAGTCCAAAGGGCATGACTACCCATTCGAAAGTAACGTTTGCACCTGGACAGTGAAAAACTGTTTTTGGAACATCATTCTCTGCTATGTAGATCTGGTTGTAGCCACTATGTCCATCCATGAAGGACAGCACTCGATGTTGGGCGGCTCCATCTACTAGTAAGTCTGAAATAGGCATTGGATATTCATCTTTAGGGGTGGCTGAATTCAAATTACGAAAGTCAACACACACCCTAATTTTACCGTTCTTTTTTACTACAGGAACTATGTTTGAAATCCATTCTACATACCTTGCGTTACAGATGAATCCTGCTTTTAGGACCCTTTCAACTTCTGCTTTAACTTTAAGGATGACATCATTTGCCATCCTTCTAGGAGGTTGTTGATAGGGACGATATCCTTCGATGATTGGTAGGCGATGCTCCACCAAGTCACGACTTAAGCCAGACATTTCGTCATAGTTCCATGCGAAACAATCTTTGTACTCCTTTAACAAGGCTACAAAGCGTGGCTTGTCTTCTTCGGCCAGTAATTGACTTATGTAAGTCGGCCTAGGCTCTTCCTCAATACCAAGATTCACTTCAAGTAAAGGATCTTGTACCTCAGCCTTGAGATCATCTAACTTCATGGGAGCATGGTCAAGTTCTTCCATGGTGATATCATCTTATGTGTATTCTACACTTTGATAGGCCGCATCAACTGATGGGGCGGCTGAGTCCTCTAAGCTTTGAAGCTTCATTTCTAAGGCCAAGGTCGACAACTTTTCAAGATGTCGTTGGCCAACACAACCTCTCTTGGTTGTGTACTCATGGGATCTCCTCTATGATAGGAGCACATGGAAGCGGCTTGAAGGGGATCAAAGCATCAGGCCGCACAAGATTTTCCATCACCTCTTTCAAGGCTTCTTGTTTGACTTCTCCAGTGGAGATGATAGGGTATGGCCGGCCATACTTGTCCTGACCCATGAACCTGATAAGTCCAGTGGTTCCATTATTGAACCTCACATCTACTGCATTAGATTCTACTTTGAATGGTCTGTTGTCTGCTTTGACCACTTCAACTTCAGTGCCATTCCAAAACATCAACAGTTGGTGTAAAGATGATGGGACACACCAGTTAGAGTGAATCCAATCTCTACCAAGTAGCATGTTGTAAGTTGATGAGGAATCAACTACAAAGAAGGCAGAGATGGATGTTTTTGACCCAATGGTCAGCTGCGAAGGCAGTATGCCTCTTGTCTTCTTGATGCTGCCAGAGAAATCACTTACAGTGACCTCTGACTTGAGCAAGTCATCAATGCACTTACCAAGCTTTTTCAATGATGAGTAGGGAATAAGATTCACCGTTGCACCATTATCAACAAGTACCCTGTTGATTGGGATGCCATCAACATGAGCCTTGACATACAAAGACTTGATGTGGTAAGTATTTGTTTCATCAGGTTTGGTGAAGATCATGGCTTTGGCATCATCTGAGTTGTTGCCCCCCGAGTCCTCTTCTTTTCCTGAAGGGATTTCAATAACATATTCACTCTCCTGGTGAAAGGGTGGTTCAAATGATTCCACTCGCTCTTTTAGCTTAGCAGAAAATGTGCATGGTAGAGTGATGGTAGTATGGTTAAGATTAACCATGAACTGTTCAAAGGCCATTGAATCAACAGATTTGTTGTCTAAGTCATCAGCAGCTAATGTTTCCTCTTCACTCATGGCGACAGGCTTTTCTCCCAAACTCTCATCACACATGTTCTGATTAGATGGAGTTAGTATGGCATCCTCCATGTGGGTGGCGCCATTATCTACCCAGTGTGGAGTCCATAGACTTTCATCTTGGTCTCCTGGGTTTTCTCAACCTTCATGTTGAGTTCTTTAATGATGACCCTCCTAAGGAGTTGTCGAGCAGCATCATCTATGGCTTCTTGTCTTTCGAAAAGAACGTTTTCAGCTTTGATATGTTCTATCCTCTCAGCTTCAAATTCTTTCCTTTCCTTATCTAACTTTGCTTTTTCAAGCAAAATTGATATCTGCCATGGTGGCATGTTCTCTCAGATGTGGAGTAGATCTTGAGTGGCCTCATGTGATGGCCAGTCTTCAAGTCTTCTGGACAAAGCTTCATAAGGAAATTTATTGTAGTATGAGTCATTGTCAATACTACGGATCTCGAAGTCATCATCTTCCCCATCATCATCTCCTATGGCGAATGCTGTCATGGCTAGTCTTCTATAGGCAAGAACTGCTTCCTCATTGATGGCGCCTTTATCTGCTAGTTCTTGGCAAGAATAATCTTCATTGCCATAGACTATGTCGATTAAAGCTTGCCTTTGATCTTGGAGTTCAACTTCCTTCTTACTTAGCTTTAGTGCTTTTGCTTTGAGCTTTCTTCTTCAGAAAGAATTTTCTCCTTGCACAGCTTCACTCCCATGTCTGCTAGGTCCATGAGGGATACATCCATCTCGTTAGTAGGTGGTGAGTCCTTTGAAGATTCATTTCCACTCTCATCAACTTGCATGGCGTCAAGTACTTCTTTATTTCGAGCTTTTGCTCTTCTTCGAAGTTCTCGTCTTCTCCAAGTCTTTCTATTCTTTTGAATATGGTACTTGGGATGTTGCACTCTTTGCCACACACCCTTTTGAGTGTTTGATGGTGGCTTGACCATCCTTGGTCGTGCATGGTCACTTCTCAGCTTCATTTCCTTTCTCACAGCTGCATGGCGATATTCTTCCTTCTTGTGATCCAACCATGGTCTGATCTCACGCTTAGTCCTCTTTGAAAAGGACTTAGAATGAATCTCAACTTGTGGTTGTTGGTCATGCTCTCTCTTGGAAGATCTCTGTACCTTGTGATGGGTAGATGAGCTGGGATGGAGGGAGGATGGCGTCATCTTTGAAGATGACTCTCCATATTCCTGTTTGCTCTGCTTAGGAGGAGGAAGAGAAGCTTTTGGCTTACCCCCGAGTTAGGAGTATGATTTGCCTTGCTTTTTTCTTTCTTATGGAGTGGAGTTTTTGATGAAAATTCCAGCTTTCTCTAAACCTTCTTCTTAGAAGAGGTATCAAGATGCTCCACAAGTTCTTCCTCATCTTCGGATGAAAAAAGTTCCAACTTCCTCCTTGGTGCCTTAAACCTGTCAGCGACCGTGTTTGAATACCAAGGCCGATCTGAATGAACACCAGAGTCTTAGACTTAGCTTTATCAAACAACTTCTTGGCTTTAGGGAGGTACTTGGAGCCAAAGTTGCCCTCTTTGGGGTTGTCTCTCCCTTTTCCTTCTCCTTACTAGCCAGCTGTCCATCCTTTGGGGCGTTGAATGTGACCATGTGTATAGGAGCTAGGAAAGGATTTTTATCAACTCCCATGTCCTTTTTTGGTGCCTCAGGGAACTTCAAGATTCCCTTTTCTATCTTTTCTTGTACTATGTTCTTCACAGTACAGTTGTTGGTTGGATGCCTCCAAGAGTCATGGTACTTGCAGTATTCTCTCCCTTTGATGTCCTCAGGTGAAGGAAGGACATGTCCAGGTGGTAACATGATCATATCGGACTTATGTTGGAAATCAAAGACTTCATTTGTTTTTGAGGTGTCAAATGAATAAGTCTTGCTCCAATCATAAGGTTTCTTTTCTGTTTGTCTCTGGTACATAGCAGCAAACCTCTCCTGGGTCTGAGGGTGTCCCACTCCTATCTTTACAAGACATGGACACTCAATAGGTCGATCTGCCTTAACCTCAGCTATTCCAAGTTCAAAGTTTGGCTCTTGATAGTAAGTGCCATAAGATGAACTTTTTCTTTCGTTTTAATTCCCTTAGGAGGGTCTCATACCTCGTCACCTTGGTTGACATCTCGAAAAAGTCTCTAAAGTCAACTTCTTCAAATTTCTTTCGAAGTTCTATGTCAAGTTCATTCTGGGCTAGGCGCACAAACTCTATCTCATGGAGAGGTGTGCGACACCTATTCCTTAGCTTCTTGAAACGAGCTAAGTACTCCTCAGCTGACTCCCCTTTCTTTTGGTAGAGGCGTGACAAGTCAGCCATGGAGACCTCAGGTTCAGTTCTGTAGAATTGTGTATAAAACAACCTCTCCATCTCCTCCTAGGTTCTCACTGAGTTGGGTGGTAGGTTGATGTACCAAGTAAAAGCTGCTCCTGTGACAAAGTTAGGAAACAGGCGAAGCTTGTGGTAGCCAGAGTTAGCTTCTCCACACTGTACAGTGAAGCGATCAATGTGTTCCAGAGTCATCTGCTCACTAGAAGTACCAGAGAAGCTTGTGAAGTCAGGAACCTTGTACCCAGGAGGTAGAGGATAGATTCAATCATACTCCTCAAGATAAGGCTTCTGGAAAGATGGCCTTCCTACTCTTCTGTAGGCTAACCCAATCATATCTTCAATCATCTCCCTGATGTGGTTTTGATTGACTGGACCTTGAACATCAGCAACTTGAGGTGGATGGTGTGGAGCAGGATGGCGTTGATGACCATTCCTTGCACCATTGCCATTACCATTCCTCACATGAGAACGTACATAGGCTACAACTCGTTGACCAACTGGGTTGACTTCCTCTTCCACATTGTCAGGGGCGTGATCTGTAGCCTCCTGATGTCCAGGGATGAGATCAGCTTCATTCTTAACCCTTGCTGCTCCATCCCTCGGAGATGGTAAGTTGTTATTACCAACTACTTCCACTTGAGGTGGAAATCTAACCTGGTTAGCACCATTATGAGCATGTGGAAGGTTAACTTGCCTTGGATCTTGGGCTACTTGTTGGATCTGCCCCCCGAGTCTATCTTCCACTTGACCAATTTGAGCCAGGATGTTCTCACGGTCTTGAATCATCTGCTCCTTAAGAGAGTCATTAGCTTCCTTAAGTTGGTCATGAGATCTATTCATGTGATCCATAGATCTCATAAGCTGTTGCATCCTCTGCTCATGTGCCAAGGAAATTTCATTCATGGCTTCAGTGAGATATTGCAGCAAGATCTTTGAATCAGACTCTAAAGGTAACTGTGAATGATGAGCCACGTTTTTTCTTCTAGTTTGCATGCCATGGCTAGATCTCCCTTTATCAACCTTAGGCGGCATGTTTGCCACTTAGTAGAACTTAGAAAAGTAAAAGAAAAGAAACAATAAAGAAAAATATACCTTGGAGGCGTTGGAGGAGGAGAGATCTACTATCTTGTCCTGCTTCAAGCGTCGAGGGGAGTGAGTTGGTGTGGACCTTTGAGTGAGGCGGACACCTTGCTGAGAGACTTAGAAGAAGGAAAGCTGGGGATCGCCGACTATGTAGAGAGACAGAAAAAAGGGGAAAACGCCAGAGAGGGATAGTGGTTGTACTTGTCCAACCGGGTGTGCCAAAAAGAGATGTTGCGCCAAAAATCTCTTGCTAGAGTTTTCGCGGTGAATTCTTTATGACAGCATAGGGGCGTGCCAGTCAATTTGCTGAAATTGACAAAGAGGTTGTAAAAACTGGATCTGGTGTGCGGAGCAGCAGATTAAAAGATCAGAGCGATTGTTTGGGGACTGGATCAAAGTCACACCGAAGCATTTAAATCATTGGATCCATGACAAACTATTCTTCATAACTGGGCCTTCATCTATTTTTCCAACTGGATCAGATCTGTGAGATTTGTTCTTGATTGAGTTTGAAAGAAAATAACAACTTGATTGTTATTTATGAAAGAGAAACACGTGTACAATGTTTTTATGTCCGGAGACAAGATTGAAACAAGAGAAAAACCCAAAAACTGTGTTTGAAAGTCTTGAGACAAGATCTAAACAAGAAAAATTTGATGAACGAAACTCATGATGAACAGGATGAAAATGGCGCAGAGCTAGAGAGAAAATAAGCACAAAGCTTGGTTTTTTGTGCGGAGCAAGTTTGTAGCTTTGGGAGCTGGTTTTTAAGACGAGTGATATCTGTTGAATGTGTTAGAATGGCCTCCTTTATATAGGGGGCGGCATGGGCCTTGCATTTAATGGGCTTGCCTTGCTGAAGAAGGTGAATTCCTCCTCCTAGGTAGATGACAACTTCCAGGAAAGTGCAGTGAAGCTTCTTTCTTCTTCTGATTGCTTCCAACTACTGGGGAGAGGGAAAAGTAGATGCTAGGGCGCCACTCTCTTGGATGGGAGATGGAAATCTTCCTTTTAGTTGGTTGATGAATAATTCTTCCTTCTTCCTGTCACACATCAACATGCTTTTGTTGCTTCTTTTGTGCTGAAAACAACTAATTTGACTAAGTAGTGGCCTGCTGTCATCATGAATTGGACTTTGAACACTAAGGCCATGAAATTACTCATACTTAATCATACTTAGCTCTTCAAGTCATGAAAATAACATTTAGTTAAGAAAATGGCTTAAACTAGGGTTAGAAAGCCACATGTCCTTAACTGAAAAGAATGCAAAAGCTGCAAACGAACTCAGAATAAACCAAAATTTCTCCAGTAGGCTTAGATTATCTCCATAAGACTATGGAAAAAATTCCAAGTGAATTCAAGCTCTTTATCATGGTGAACTTGGTTTCACTCCCTAGCATGTCCTTAACTGAAAACCGGGCATAAGTTTTTACACCGATGTCAAAATAAAGTGAAATTTCACCAAGATGATCTACATAACTCAAGGATCATCATGATATGCTCCTTGGTAGAAATTGTAGCCTCTTCAATTTTACCATTTTGTCCTTAATTGAACAAAATGCAAAGTTGTAGTTTCGCCTCCCGGGGAGGGGAAAAGGGCTAGACGATTTCTCCACTATGCCAGGTTGAATATTTTGAGGAGGTGTGAGATTGAAAATCTCATGGCTCTCTCACGTACGTAGTTGTTTCTCTTGCTGACAAACTTTAGCTCTCTGCCTCCTTCCTGCAGGAAGAGAAAAATTAGGGCGGCCTCTCCTCTACATGGGTGATTGAGCTAAATTAGACCCTATTTTTATGGCTATTTTACTATGTTTTTAGACCCATTTATGCTTAATTATATGCTATTTTATTAATATTTTTGTTTTTAGTCTTTAAATGATGTGAAATTAAGAAATTGTTATTTTTCACTATTTTTGGAGATATTTTGATGACTTTTTACACAGATTTGAGCAAAGCAATTTTGAGCATAGATTTGGAGATTCAGAGTTCGTGTTTGAAGACTCATTGAAGACTTATTTGGAGATTTGAAGACTTTGAAGATTTATTTCAAGAGGAAGAATTGAAGAATTGGAGTTTTAATTGAAGACAAGCCATGGATAAACCTTTAAGCTTTGGTATTTATGGATAATTTATATGGGAAAATACTCAGCCCATATAAGATATTAATTGGAATTAAAATCCCAATTAATGACTCCTAAATCCAAGGAAATATCCAAATCCCGTAGAATCCCGATTCTAGTCCCAACAGGATTAGGATTCAGGCGCAGTTTCGGTAGAAAAATCATAACTTTCTGCTCAGACCTCCGATTGAAGCCCATGAGTACTCGTTGGAAAGCTAACTCCGAGATCTACAACTTTCCTTTGAAGTCCAAGACCAGTTTTTCCGTTTTCAATCCCAAAAATTCCGTCGAAGTTCCTGCACGAATTCAGCAAAATTTCAGGATCCTATTTTAACTTGGATTCTACTCTAGGATGACTTTTAATCTAACTTGGACTCCAAGTTAGACACTAAACCGTCCTAGACTCCTTTCCAAGTTAGGATTGGAATTCCTAGGGTTATTTCCACTATAAATAGCCACCTCCTGTAACACAAATCACACACCAATTCACAATTATAGTTTTAGATCTATTTTTCTCTTCTAGATCCAGTTTTAGGCAAAGGGTGCCGCCACCCCCTATAGCCATAGGGGGTGGCGGCACACCAAGGTTTTTGTCAAGGAGATTTCGCCCCTTCTAGTTCTGTAAGTACTCTTATGCCGCTCATGGATTTTCCCAAATCCATGAGTAGCTAAATTCTTATACTTCTAATCCTTTGGTGAATTCAATCGATTGATATGGTGAGATTTCTATACATATAATTTGGTATTTTATTTTTGATAGATAGCATGTTAAACTCTGTTTTATTCCATGACCTTGATTTTTATTGGTTTATGCGGCCGATGAATTGATAATTTGAGAGATCTATTGCTAAGTCAGGCGGTTACAATTAACCCTCGAGTCTGATTGTTTGGTAGCGAATCGTTGACGACTAACCTCGCTTCGATGAGTTTCTCATGCCAGTGATTGGATTTTATCTGATTGTTGTATGGTTTTATTTGTTAAGCATGTGTGAAAGAACTAATTAAATAGTTGATCTTAATGCTTTGTTGCTTGGTGAATCTTTAAGCCTTAACCGGTAATTGATTTGTTAAGTTAGCAATAGGGGTAATTTAAGCCTTAACCGGTAATCTTATCTAAATAGCATGTTAGGTTTTCCTAGACCAGTTATCATCAAGGATTTAATATTGAATTCATCTTTTAAATCAAGGACCCATATTCAATTTGATTGTTTTCTACCATTGGAGAAGAAGTATGCTTTAATTATTGCTTTCTTTTTATCTGCTATAGTCTTAGATTTAATTTACTTTGCTTTGTTTTCTAGTATAATTGTTTTCTGTTTAATTGCTTCCTTTCAACCTCTGTTTTCTGTGTTTTGTCTTGAGAGATTTTAAGGATTGAATTTTCGGATAAAGTCTACACCCTTCTCTGTGGGATCGACCCCTACTTGCCCTATCTACTATAGTTAGGATTTTGTGGGGAATTATTTTTATGATTGCTGACAACCGATCATAAATTTTGGCATCGTTGCCGGGGAAGGAAAATAGACTCATCTGAAAACGAATCCTGGGAATTTTCTCTTTGTGTCTGCGTCTCTGCGTTTTCCCTAAAAAAATTTGTCTGCATTTTTTTTCTCTAAAAAAAAAAAATTTGTTTTGTCCGTTTTTAATTTTTTTCCGTCGTCATAAAAAAAAAT
>AWUE01016732.1:0-37986 GCA_001974825.2 Corchorus olitorius
CGTAAAAAAAAAAAGATTTTTTGCGTCATAAAAAAAAATTTTTGTTTCTGCGTCATAAAAATTATTTTTTCTTTTATTTTCTGTTTTTATTTTAATTGTTTAAGAACTTTTACTACTAACAATTTTTCTTTTGAGTTTTTTTGAGTTTTTCTAGGAAGCTGCATGCCAAAGACAAGAAGTAGTGGTACATAAGAGTTTGAATTTGATCCAGAGTCAGAAAGAACACTATTTTCACTAAGGAAGGAGAAATCAAATCGACAACAAGAAGAGGAGCCATCCAATTCGAGTTCTCAATCAAGTTCTCCTAGATCTGCTGCTTCAACATCGTCACAAGACATGGCAAACGAAGAACCTAAAACCCTGAGAGAGCTTTCTGCACCAAATGTCAATGCACAACGCTTAGCAATTCGATACCCAGATACGACTGCAAATTTTGAGATCAAATCTGGATTTATTCAGATTTTACCCAAATTTCACGGTCTGTCTGGAGAAGATCCTCACCGTCATCTAACCGATTTCCAGATTGCCTGCACGTCAACAAATATTCAAGGTATCACTGAAGACCAATTCAAGTTAAGAACTTTTCTGTTCACTCTTGTGGATCGTGCAAAAGATTGGTTGTACCTCTTACCAACCGGTTCAATCACATCTTGGACGAGCCTTAAGAAGTTGTTCTTGGAAAAGTACTTTCCTACTCACAAGGTATCAAGTATAAGGAAGGAGATTTGCGGAATTAAGCAACACCATGGAGAAACAATGCACGAATATTGGGAACGTTTCAAGACACTATGTGCGAGCTGCCCCAATCATCAAATCATTGAACAGTTGCTGATCCAATACTTCTACGAAGGATTACTACCGTTTGACAGATCTTCCATAGATTCTGCAAGTGGAGGAGCTTTCATAGACAAAACTCCTACCGATGCTTGGACTTTAGTGGAGAACATGGCTGCCAACACTCAACAATTCAGATCTCGAGAAGACTATTCAAGAGAAGGCAATACAAGAAGAATCAATGAAGTCTCTACCCATTCCACCTCACTGGAGCAACAATTTCAAGAGACAAATCAGCAAGTCGCTGCGCTCACTGATTTATTCAATGCGAATTTTTCAAGTGTGCCTAAGATTTGTGGAATCTGTAAACAAGGACACTACACTGATAAGTGCCCTTCTTTGGAACACACCGCGCAAGAAGTCAATGCTGTTGGAATGCAAGGAGCATATCAAAGGAAGCCTGAACCTTATTGGAGAGCCGAGCAACCAAGTCAACAATATGGGAACCAAGGTAACTATCAAGGAAGGCCAATGAATTATCAAAGGCCTATGAATTATCAAAGGCCTAATTTTCAACAATCATCACAAGCTGCCGAGATGCAACAATTGAGAGAAGCTATGGAGATGATGAGGAAACAAATCAGTCAATTGGTTAGTGACATGAGTGAACTCAAGACACAAGGTCAACAAAGGATCCCATCGCAACCCAAGGTACCTCCTAAGGAGAATGTAAGTGCAATCACCTTAAGGAGTGGAAAGGAGTTGGAAAATCCTTTTCCTACCCATGCCGCACAAGATGAAGGAGAGCCGAGCTACACCAAAGAAGAATTGCAAGTGCCTCACAAAGAAATCAAGATTGAAGCTGAACCCAGAAAAGATGGCGCAACCACCATGGAAAAAGCCAAGGAGACCGCCACCGACAAGAAAATTGCCGCTGATGCCGCCCCACCTTTTCCATCAAGATTGAAGAAGTCAAAGAAAGAAGATGATGATCAAGATATTTTGGAGATACTTCGAAAAGTTGAGGTCAACATCCCACTTCTTGATGCTATTCAACAAATTTCGAACTATGCAAAGTTACTTAAGCAACTTTGTACCAACAAGAAAAGGTTACAAGGTAAGGTAAGTGCCGGAGTTAATATCTCTGTTGTGCTTCAAAAGAGTTTACCACCTAAGTGCAAGGATCTAGGTACGTTTTCTATTACTTGTTCTATTGGATGAAGTCTTATAGAGAATGCTATGCTAGATTTAGGAGCATCTTTAAGCGTTATGCCTTATTCGTTCTATCAATCTTTAAATCTTGGTCCTTTGAAAAATACTGATGTGATTCTGCAGTTAGCTGATGGATCTTTGGTTCATCCTAAAGGTGTTCTAGAGAATGTCTTAATTCAAGTTGAACACTTGGTTTTTCCTATTGATATCTTCGTTATGGAGATGAAACATTCGAAAGATCAATGTCCGCTTTTATTAGGAAGACCCTTCTTAAGAACTTCCCATACTAAGATCGATGTATTCGATGGTTCATTGACCATGGAATTCGATGGTGATATAATCCACCCTAGAATTTCATCGCAATCACCATTGAACTCTAACAAGTTTGTTTGTGTTGTGAGTGTTAAAATTGCTAGGAAAGGAGCCCGAGAAGAATCCTCATCGATGACATCTGCTCAGATTTCCAGAGGAAGACAAAGGATAAAAGACATTCGACAACGCTACAACGAGAATTTCCACCAATTTTGGGGGAGATTTAAGAAGTTGTGTATCGATTGCCCTCAACATGGATTTAATAAAAGAATTCTAATCCAAATCTTCTATGGAGGATTAGGATCTCAAAAGATCGAGTTCTTGTTGATTCTTTTAGTCGCACTCCAATACTGAAGAGAACCCGGAGAATGCATTCTATGCGTTTGAAGAATTTTCCCGAAGGACGGAATTTTCAACCTCAAAGGAAGAACAAGAGGCCAACAAGCAAGGAGTTTCAGCCACACGGAGAGAAGAAGAAGATGGAAACCAAGGAACCAAAGGAAGATGCTCAAGGCCATGATAGAGCTAACCCAGTCGGCCATTGCCCGGCTGTTGCCCGGCCATCATCACACATGGCCCGGATAGGACCGGCCATACCCGAGCTGCGCCAAGACACCTGCCCAGCCACAGCCCTGCCACGCGAGCCATCTGCCGAGCCACGCCCGGACTCCTCCGCGCACCGCAACCGGTCATCCGCGCCGCCTGCCCGGTCAAGCCAACCTTCCTCCGTTTCAGCCGCGTCTCATGCCCGGCTAGGACCGGCCACAGCCAAGCCAAGTGCCCGGCCAGCGCTGCATTCTTCGCGTGCCTTGCCCAGCCTTCCGCACTATCCTTCGTGCGCCCCACCTGGTTAGGATCGGCTATTGCCGCGCCACTACCAAGCTATTACCGGCCATTCACCGTACCACCACCGGTTAAGCCCGTGCCACCACCTGCCATGCCCGTGCCATCACCATCCCAAGCCGCCACATCAATTTTGATGAATTCGACTCTTGATAAAATTCAACTTGAAGTTCTCAAAGCCATCAATGATACTCTCAAAATCATTGTGGAATTGTTGAAGGAATATACCCATAATTCCTTCACCCTTGAAGAATAATTTCTTTAAGGCAGTCTAGCCAAAGACCTTAAAGAAAGGCGCTTATTGGGAGGCAACCCAATGATTTTACCTGAAGAACCAAAGGAGAGCAAATGGAGCTTAATTTAGACGATTGCAAGATGAATTCGAAAGGAGTCCAGTTTCAGAAGCAATGATGGAGTTTATGCCTACGAACAGAGAAGCTTTCTGTAACCCTATCTTTTTAATTTTCCTTGCATTATTTTGTCTTGATTGATTGCTTTGATTGCCTGCCTGTTCTTTGATGTGAATTAATTGTTATTTTAGTTTTTATTTCATGCATTTAAATAAACCACATGAGCATGCATAATTGTTTGTGTTCATCTCTTATGTGTTTCCACATTGAGGACAATGTCTCTATTCAGTGTGGGGGAGAAAGTCTAGTTTAATAGAGAGTCTGCATGCATCATAATCTTAATATGCGATAATTTTTTCGAAAATTTTGAAAATTTTGCATATATTAATTGAATTGATTTGGTTATGATTGAATAATACTTAGAAACTTTAAGAATATTTTATTTGATTGATTGATTGATAGTATCATATCTGATTTCTTAGAATTAGGTATAATTGAAGTTTGTGATAAAAGCATATTGTTCATTATTACTATGATTGCCTATTTTTAGAACTTATGTTTAATTTTTATTGAAATTACAATTTTGATAGTATGTTATGGATATGTCAAGAACAAGTGTGGGGGACTACTTATATAAAAGGGTAGTTAAAAAAAAAATCTTTTTTAAAAAGAAGCGCTTTCATGCAAGAGGAGAAGAGGTATTTCTGCGTACTTTATAAAAATTTTTAATCCATTGTTGTCACTCTTTTCTTTAACAAAAGGAGTTGGTAACCCTTGGAAAGAGGATAAGAGGCATGGAATTGCAGAAATATTGTCCCTCTGGAAAAAAAATAAAAAGGAGTCCTTCTAGAGTGCTAGTAGCCTCAAAAATGGGAGTTAGTAACCCCAAATCATGAACACTTCGAGGTTAGTAACCTCAATTTTCTAAAAATCAATTACCCTTTAAAAATCTATTATAACCCACACGTAAACCCTTGATTTGTATCTGTGATATGCATTCCTTTGAGTAATGGAGATAAAGATGAAGACATAAGCTTATGGAAAGAAGTAATTATAGGATGTAATGAATGGTAAGTGATTAGAACTACTTTAATTATGGTTACTTAAGAATAAAGATGCTTACTATTTATTGATCTTTTGAATTGAATGCTCTTATAATTCTCTGTTATTTTGATTTCATAATTGCGTTGATCTTTAATATGTGTATGCATTCAAAGTTTTTGAAAAGCTTAAATTAAAATGAAATTTTGATTTGCATTAGTTTAGGATTATATGATTGTTTTTAGGTGTTCGAATTTTAGTAAGTTCATAGTTTTCTACACTAGTTTGCTAGGGACTAGCAAAGATTTAGTGTGGGGGAAATATGATTGAGCTAAATTAGACCCTATTTATATGGCTATTTTACTATGTTTTTAGACCCATTTATGCTTAATTATATGCTATTTTATTAATATTTGTGTTTTTAGTCTTTAAGTGATGTGAAATTAAGAAATTGTTATTTTTCACTATTTTTGGAGCTATTTGATGACTTTTTACACAGATTTGAGCAAACAATTTTGAGCATAGATTTGGAGATTCGAAGTTCGTGTTTGAAGACTCATTGAAGACTTATTTGGAGATTTGAAGACTTTGAAGATTTATTTCAAGAGGAAGAATTGAAGAATTGGAGCTTTAATTGAAGACAAGCCATTGATAAACCCTTAAGCTTTGGTATTTATGGATAATTTATATGGAAAAATACTCAGCCCATATAAGATATTAATTGGAATTAAAATCTCAATTAATGACTCCTAAATCCAAGGAAATATCCAAATCCCGTGAATTCCCGATTCAGTCCCAACAGGATTAGGATTCAGGCGCAGTTTCGGTAGAAAAATCATAACTTTCTGCTCAGACCTCCGATTGAAGCCCATGAGTACTCGTTGGAAAGCTAACTCCGAGATCTACAACTTTCCTTTGAATTCAAATACCTAGTTCTGCCGTTTTCAAGCCCAAAAATGCCGTCGAAATTCCTGCACGAATTCAGCAAAATTTCAGGATCCTATTTTAACTTGGATACTACTCTAGGATGACTTTTAATCTAACTTGGACTCCAAGTTAGACCATAAACCGTCCTGGACTCCTTTCCAAGTTAGGATTGGAATTCCTAGGGTTATTTCCACTATAAATAGCCACCTCCTGTAACACAAATCACACACCCATTCACAATTATAGTTTTAGATCTATTTTTCTCTTCTAGATCCAGTTTAAGGCAAAGGGTGTCGCCACCCCCTATAGCCATAGGGAGGTGCGGCATACCAAGGTTTTTGTCAAGGAGATTTCGCCCCTTCTAGTTCCGTAAGTACTCTTATGCCGCTCATGGATTTTCCCAAATCCATGAGTAGCTAAATTCTTATACTTCTAATCCTTTGGTGAATTCAATCGATTGATATGGTGAGATTTCTATACTTAAATTTGGTATTTTATTTTTGATAGATAGCATGTTAAACTCTGTTTTTATTCCATGACCTTGATTTTTATTGGTTTAGCGGCCGATGAATTGATAATTTGAGAGATCTATTGCTAAGTCAGGCGGTACAGTTAACCCTCGAGTCTGATTGTTTGGTAGCGAATCGTTGACAACTAACCTCGCTTCGATGAGTTTCTCATGCCAGTGATTGGATTTTATCTGATTGTTGTATGGTTTTATTTGTTAAGCATGTGTGAAAGAACTAATTAAATAGTTGATCTTAATGCTTTGTTGCTTTGTGAATCTTTAAGCCTTAACCGGTAATTGATTTGTTAAGTTAGCAATAGGGGTCATTTAAGGCTTAACCGGTAATCTTATCTAAATAGCATGTTAGGTTTTCCTAGACCAGTTATCATCAAGGATTTAATATTGAATTCATCTTTTAAATCAAGGACCCATATTCAATTTGATTGTTTTCTACCATTGGAGAAGCAGTATGCTTTAATTATTGTTTTCTTTCTTATCTGCTATAGTCTTAGATTTAATTTACTTTGCTTTGTTTTCTATTATAATTGTTTTCTGTTTAATTGCTTCCTTTCAACCTCTGTTTTCTGTGTTTTGTCTTGAGAAATTTTAAGGATTGAATTCTCGGATAAAGTCTACACCCTTCTCTGTGGGATCGACCCCTACTTGCCCTATCTACTATAGTTACGATTTTGTGGGGAATTATTTTTATGATTGCTGACGACTGATCAATGGGAGACGACTTTGGGCCTTCTTATCAAGTCCATGAGGTATTTTTCATCTCATGGGTAGATGATAAGCAACTTTTCCATTTTTACTGTTTGTCTCCCAAGTAGGCAGCAATATTAAAGGAAACTGCTTCTGTTTGATTTTCTTTGCCACACTCCTAGGTATGGGCAGCATAGATGATGATTATAATAATAATTATCCAGAAAAATAATTATTATTTATTTAATAATTAATAAATTTCAACCCTTGCGATTAATTATAAGATTTTCCTAATTCTATCAGAACTAGGGTGGTGCCGAAACAAAGTTCCTTTAGGATTTTTGATCTAATCCTGACCACACATCTTAATTATATTTTTGTGAAGACCAATTTACCCTCAATTGTAAATTGAGGTATAAACAGTTAGCAACAGAACATTTCTGTTTTTATAGTTGTTCCGGATCACGACTTAGTAAGTACTACGAGATTTCTGTGGTTAAGTCCATTTCTAATATATACCAATGTAATCAGAAACGGAAATATCAATAAATAATCATAAATTTCTATTTGTAACTCTGTTTGTAAAGACTTTGCAACAAAATCAACAACGAAATTCTATCTATACAAATTGCCAATATCATTGCAAAGTCCGTTTCAAATTTTAGCAATGAAATTCGAAACGGAAACTTAATTTACATTGTTTGTTAAAAAGCAATCAGAATTCCATTTTCGAGCACAAGTTTTTTTTATAATTCATTTAATAAATAAATTATATTAATATTAAAGTAAAATTTGATTGAAATTCAAATTATATGAATATATATTAAATTTTTGTTACGATACAAAAAGAAAGCAGCTTCAAAAAGAAAGTCACTAACAGTAAGGCCTCACAAAATCAAGAGGCTCCCTACACAAAATGAATGCCTCCACTAGAACATTGAAAATCAAGGACCTATATATACCATTTAAAACAACCTAAGATTAAGAACCTATACAAAAGAAAGGTCTCTTCTAGATCATACTATTCAGAATCAAAACACATCGTTTTGGTTGGAAAAATATTTTCTTTTTGTATTTTTAAGTTAAAATCGGAATTAGAAATAGGTAATTTAAAAACAAAGTTTGCCACAGAAAAGAAATAACCGTCGCAAAATTCGTTGATAATTTCCAAGTCTATTTCCGTTTTTAACTAGAGGCGGAAATAGAAACGAAATATTGGCAGGATATGCCCGCCATTGCACGCACATGGCATTAGTATTACAGATGGAAAATTTTTTTTCCATTATTTTGAAACGAAATTAAGAACAAAAAGTGTTTTTCACATATTCCGTTGCAAATTCTATTTCTAAATTGAAACAGAATGTTTCTGTTTCTAATCTCGGTAGCAATTTACCGATTTTCTAGTAGTGTTATATTAATAATATATGTGTTGACTCCATATGTTTTTGATGATAACAAAACATTCTACTAACCAAGCTATCTAGTGTGCAGTGACAAATTGAGTGACATACTTGAAGTATGGTTATGTGCAAACCAATCCACTTAAAGCTCAATATCACAGAAGAAACACACAACGAATGAAGCCCTCCACAATGAGTACAAGTTAAGAAGAGATTGAAAAAGACTTAGTCCAAGGCATAAATCAGAAATCATTTTAGTGGGACTAAAGCCAAATCAAGAGGATGCATATGAAGAATTGACATATCTTGAAGGAAGACAGTTAAAGGAAAATTAGTGTCATCAAATTTGGAGCACCATTTAGTGGGACTAAGGAAGATCGACAGCTTTACCAGACAGTTTTCACCAACGCCACAAAATAACGAGATTTCATTCAAACGGGCGCTCCAACGGCTAATATTGACAGATTCGTATTTAATGTATAAAATGACCGTTGGGAAGTAGTTTTTGAGCATTCAAGAAGTCTAAGAAAAGCATTAACTCTCAAGAATCACTCTCAAGCCGTACATCACTCTATTCTTTAGTATTTGCTTGGTTTTTGCAAGATTGTTCTTAACTCTTTCTTTGTAAATCTTGCCTAGATCTTACCTTGTGTATTTCGATCATCTGGGATCAGTTTACACACTTCAAACTTTGTAATTTTGGTTGTAATTGAGTGTGGGGAGCACTTGTTCGAGCTAGGGTTAAAGCTTCGTGTTGTTTCAAGCTTGAGGAAAGCTTGGTTGTTGTAAAGGCTTGGTGTAGGCCCGTAACTACATCAGATTAGTGGATTTGGTGGAAATCCTTGGTTGGGAAGAGCCAAGGTAGAGGACGTAGGTCAAGTGGACCGAACCTCTATAAATCGTGTGTTGAGCAAAGCTTCTACTAATCCATTTTAGTTATACTGCCTTTACAGTCTTTATTGCATGCCATTCATTCTCTTCTACTCCCTCTGCAATCACTGTTAATTCTGTGCACTTCCATTCATTAACTCTGCCATACTCATTTATTGCATTTAATCCTGTCTTGTCAGTGTACTTATTGCTCCCACTAGTTTCCATGTTCTATCTGTTCGCACTAATATTATGTGTTGCAGAAAGTACTTACCTTGAAAGAAATTTTTAAAGTGGGCTATTCACCCCCTCTAGCACCACATTCGGGACCAACAATTGGTATCAGAGCCTACCTCTTGATCAACTGGATTAACATCCACAAAAGAGATCCAATATGGCTGCTGGAAGCTCCTCACAGAATGTTGTTGATAGGTCGTTAGAAAATCACAAAATAATCCCCACAATTTTCTAACTAAGTAGATAGGGCAAGCAGGGGTCAACTTCCATAGAGAAGGGGAATAGACTTATCAAAAGATAAATCCTCTCTAAGAATCACTCAAAAATTACTTAATAGAAAAGGGGATTAAAACAATTAAATATAAAAGCAATTAAACTAAAAATAAAGCAAAGCAAATTAAATCTAAACTATGGCAATTATTAAAGAAAACAATGATTAAAAAGCATACTTCTTCTCCAATGGTAGAAATCAATCAATTTAACTATGGATCCTTGATTTAAAAGACGAATTTAATATTCTCTCAATTAAATAATTAGTCTAGAGAAATCTCTAACATACATATTAGATAAAATTACTTATTACCAGCTTAAATTATCCCTTTTATTCAAAACAACTAACCATTGTATTAACAATCTAGTAGTATGTCAAGAACAAAGCATTAAGATCAAACAAGGTTTACTTCTCCCCTTGGACAATATTACCAGCCATCCAATTTGTTACCAAACAATCAAACCAGTTATTACCACTCAATTTGATTTAACAAAAGATCAATCATATTAAATCAATAGTGGCCATCTAAATCAATAACAATCATGATTATAAAATAAAACATGGATTAACAAACATGTCATCAAGAACAAATATCAAATTATAAGCACACAAATCTCACCATAATTAATTGATTAAAATCACCAAAGGATAAGAAGTATTAAGAATTTAGCTACTCATGGATTTTTCCAAATCCATGAGAGGCTTAAGAAAACTTACAAGACCTTGGGGCAAAATCCTCCTCTTGAATAACCTAGGGTTGCCGCCCCTCTCTATGAAAAGAGAGGGTGCGGCACCCTAGCCCTAAAACTAGAAGAAAAACTAGAACTAGAAGAGAAAAAGAAGAAGAGAAAATTGTGTGTGTGTGATTATGTGATTTGTGTTACATAGGGTGGCTATTTATAGTGGAAATAACCCTAGAAATTCCAATTCTAAGTAGGATAGGAGTCTAGGACGTTTTAAGGGCTGACTTGGTCTCCAAGTTGGCTTAAAAGTCTTCCTAGAACCAAAATCCTAGTCAAAATAGGATCCTGAAAAATTCTGGATTCGTGCAGGGACTTTGACGGCGATTTTGGGCTTGAAAATGGCAGAACTGGATCTTGAACTTCAAAGGAAAGATGTAGATCTCGGAGTTATCTTTCCAACGCCTACTCACGGGCCTAAAACGGGCATCTGAGCAGAAAGTTATGTTTTTTCTACCGAGACTGCGCCGAATCCTAATCCTGTTAGGACTGGAAGCGGGAATAAGCGGGAATTAGATATTTCCTTGGATATAGGCAGCACAAATTGGGATTTTAACTCCAATTATAGGCTTATATGGACTTAGTATTATCCCATATAAAATATCCAAAATTCCTTAGCTTCCGGGCTTATTCATGGCTTGTCTTCAATACTTTGCAATTTAAGCTCCAATCTTCAATTCTTGCCTCTTGAGGTAATTCTTCAATAGTCTTCAAATCATCAAATTATCTTCAATAAGTCTTCAACACGAACTTCGAATCTCCAAATCCATACTCAAAATTGCTAAGTCCATATTTGAGTAAAAAGTCATCAAAATAGCTCCAAAAATAGTAAAAAACAACAAGTTTCCACTTTTCTTGTCTTCAAGACCTAAAAACACAATTACTTACAAAATATGGTTAAATTCCACATATAAATACCAAAAAGGATAGGAAAATGATCATAAAAATAGGGTTAATTTTAGCTTGATCATAATTTCCCCCACACTAAATCTTTGCTAGTCCCTAGCAAACTAAGAAAAATAAAAACTCACTAGGCTAGAACACAAAATAGACCCTATAATCCTAAATTAATGCAAATAAAGATTCCACTTTCGTAGGTGTACGGCGACACTTAGCACGTGACGCAAGCCATTTAAACCTGAGACTGATAGAGGTACTCAGGAGGTGTTATGTCACCTGAGGGTTTACTTAACTAGGACGACACCCACAAACATGTTTAAGACTGACTCGATAGACTCATGGGTTAGTATGAAAAATAAAACAAATTTTGATACAAATCTATGTTTGATCTTTTCGAAAAATCAATTTTGAATGCATACACATATCAAGGATTAATGCAATTATGAAATCAGAATAACAAAGAATAATAAGAGTACTCAATTCCAAAGATCAAGTAATAGCAAGTATCTTTATTCTTAAGTAACCATAATTAAAGTAGTTCTACTCACGTATCATTCATTACATCCTATAACTACTTCTTTCCATAAGCTCATGTTTTCATCTTAATCTTCATTACTCAAAGGAATGCATATCATGGATACAAATCAATGGTATTCGTGGGTTATAATAGATTTTCGAAGGGTAATTATTATTATTTTTTGAAAATTGAGGTTACTAACCTCGAAGTGTTCATGACTAGGGGTTACTAACTCCCATTTTTGAGGCTACTAGCACTCTAGAAGGACTCCTTCTTTTTTATTTTTTCAGAGGGACAATATTTCTGCAATTCCATGCCTCTTATCCTCTTTTCAAGGGTTACTAACTCCTTTTGTTTAAGAAAAGAGTGACAACAATGGATTGATTTTTTTTAAAAACAGAAATACCTCTTCTCCTCTTGCATGAAAACACTTTTTTTTTTATGAAAACAATTTTTTAAACTAGCCTTTTATATAAGTAGTCCCCCACATTTGTTCTTGACATATCCATAACATACTTTCATAATTGTAATTTCAATAAAAATTAAACACAAGTTCTAGAAATAGATAATCATAGAAGCAATAAACAATAAGCTTTTATCACAGACTCTAATTATACCTAATTCTAAGAAATAAGATATCATGCTAAAAATCAATCATCCTTAAAAATTCTAAGCATTTATCAACCATAATCAAATTAATCACTTAATATATGCACGAAAAATTCAAAATTGTGCAAAATTTTCGAAAAATTTCATGGATTTCTATGCATGTAGACTCTCTATTAGACTCACTCCCCCACAGTTAAAAGACACATTGTCCTTAATGTGAATGCATATGTGTGTGTTGTGTCCCTTATAAGTGTGATGACTAAATAGATGTGCTAATGAAATACTCAACTCACACAAAGTGTTCAAAGTTGATGCTTAATAGTGATGATAATTGGGTCATCACTTTCTTCTATGGCATATGATATAACAAAACAGGAATTCAAGCAAATCATAGCATCAACCATAGCAATCATAGCATAAGTCATTATAAAAATCTAAATCAAAGCATAGAAAACATAGAAAAGAAATACAAACAACTAATTCAAATCAAGGAATAAGCAGTCAATCAAAGCAATAATCAATCAAAGCAAAACAATGCAAAGAAAAAGTAAATGAAGATGAGTTTAAGAAAGCTTCTATGTGGCACGGGCTAGAGGTGGCATGGCGTGGATGGCCGGAGCAGTGCTGGCCGGTGTTTGCATGGGCTGCCTAGGTGATGACCGGTAGTTGGCTCGATCATAATTTGCTAGGTTGGCTCGATCAAAACCCGAGCTAGTTAGGTTGGCCTTTGGCTACCCCCTTCGGTGCGTTGTCTTCCATCCTTTGCTCCTCTCATTTGGGCTTTCATTCGGTTTCCTTTGCAAATGTTCAAAACGTAAGCTCCAATTGTTCGACTTGTTTCCTTAATTTGAAATCCTAAAAACAAAAACAAAACTAAAAAGAAAATTAACATGTTAGTAAATTCTTGAGTTGCCTCCCAAGCAGCGCCTTTCTTTAATGTCTTTGGCTAGACCTTCCTTTATCTCCCTTTGTTAGGGTGGATCATACCACTTCAAAACATAAAGCAAATATGGTAAGATTGGAAGAATATGAGCATAAAAATATGAAAGTGAAAAGAAGAGATAAGGAAAGAAATCACCAATTTTGTTGAGGGCGACTCCATGAATAGCTAGGAATGACAATGCCATCTTTGTTGCCGTGATTGGTTGATGCAATGGGTGCTTCCGGCATTCTTGATTAGCATTGTTCTCGTCTTGCCTTTGGAAAGTGTCCTCGTCTTGGCAAATTTTCTTGTCCTCCAGAAAGAATTGATCCACAGGTATCCAATCCTCATATTTGATCTCTCCAAAGCTCCCATGTTCAAGAAACTTGTTGATTCCCAAGAAATCTTGATCTTCATATTCCAAAAGTTGGTTATCAACAAAATCTTGCACACTTGTTTCGTTCAGCTCAAGGTGTCCAAGTTGTTCATCATCTGGTGGCTTGTCTTTGGGCTCCACAAATCTTGGAGGAGAACGTAGAGGGATGTCCATCTTGATATCATCTTTCGATGCCTATGATTCTTCTTGCTCAATCTTGGGGACTTCCTTTGGTAGAGTTGGAACACAGACCATGTAGGGCTCATCATCGTCATAATTGAAGCAAAATTGAGAGAAGTCTGGCGAATCAAGTTCATATGGTTCCAAACCATCCCTTGTTTCACTTGACACTTCTTCAACTTCCTTCGCAATTGGGATGTCAACAACATCATGAAATTCCTCTTCAACCTTACTTGGTTTAGATTGAACAGGTTCCTCCCATGATGATGTCGCCTTGATCGATGCCTCGTGATGTTTCTTTGCGCTTTTGGCCACCTCTTCTTCAATTATCGCCTTTTGCTCCTCAAGAGTTTTCGAAAAGAAAAACTCACTATCCAGATGACTTCCACCACTGGCTATTTCTATCTTGTACATATCAGAAGGTTCTAAACTTAAATAGAAACTTCCAATAAGGATTTGCTCAGAAAACCCATGGTGCGGATGGCTGTCGCATAATTTGTTGAATCTCTCCCAATATTGGTGCAAACGCTCTTCTGGTAGTTGCTCGCAATCGGCGATCTGTTCTTGGTCGTGGATCATTTGCAATTTTGCTTCTTGCTCAGTAAGAATTTCTTGCTCTCCACTAGCAGCATCAATTAAGACTCGATCTGAGTAAGACAACTCATCGTAGAAACTTGGGAGTAACTTTGTTGGTAAATCATGGTCAATGTAGAACTGGCATATTACATTGTATCTTTTCAAATATTGGTTCCAGGTTTCACCAGGCAGTTGTTGAAAAGAAAGAATCTCTTCTTGAGCAAAACACTCCATTGATTTTCGCTCCATCGAATCTTTTTCTAGAAACACAAAAACTCAAAAGAAAAATTAGTCGTTAAAGTTCTTAAACAAAAATTAAAATTAAAAACAAAAAATAAAATCTTTTTTTAACGCAAAGAGGAGAGTTTTTTTTTATTTTAACGCAAAAATATTTTTTTTTTCAAAAATGCAAAAATAAAAGAAAAAAATTTTTTAATTAAAAAAACGCAAAACAAGAGAAAATTCTAGAGATGATTAAATCTTCAATCTTTTCTTTCCTTTCCCGGCAACGACGCCAAAATTGTGATCGGTCGTTAGCAAATCACAAAAGAATCCCCACAATTTCCTAACTAAGTAGATAGGGCCAGCAGGGGTCAAATTCCACAGAGAAGGGGAATAGACTTATCAAAAGATAAATTCTCTCTAAGAATCACTCAAAAATTACTAAACAAAAAAGGGGATTAAAACAATTAAATATAAAAGCAATTAAACTAAAAATAAAGTAAAGTCAATTAAATCTAAACTATGACAATTATTAAAGAAAATAATGATAAAAAAGCATACTTCTTCTCCAATGGTAGAAATCAATCAATTTAACTATGGATCCTTGATTTGAAAGATGAATTTAATATTCTCTCAATTAAATAATTGGTCTTAAGAAATCCCTAACATGCATATTAGATAAAAGTACTTATTACAAGCTTAAATTATCCCTTTTATTCAAAACAACTAACCATTGTATTAACAATCTATTAGTATGTCAAGAACAAAGCATTAAGATCAAACAAGGTTTACTTCTCCCATTGGACACTTATTACTAGCCATCAATTTGTTACCAAACAATCAAACTAGTTATTACCACTCAATTTGATTTAACAAAGGATCAATCATATTATATCAATAGTGGCCATCTAAATCAATAACAATCATGATCATAAAATAAAACATGGATTAGAAAACATGTCATCAAGAACAAATATCAAATTATAAGCACACAAATCTCACCATAATTAATTGATTAAAATCACCAAAGGATAAGAAGTATTAAGAATTTAGCTACTCATGGATTTTTCCAAATCCATGAGAGGCTTAAGAAAACTTACAGGACCTTGGGGCGAAATCCTCCTCTTGAATAACCTAGGGTTGCCGCCCCTCTCTATGAAAAGAGAGGGTGCGACACCCTAGCCCTAAAACTAGAAGAAAAACTAGAACTAGAAGAGAAAAAGAAGGAGAGAAAATTGTGTGTGTGTGGTTATGTGATTTGTGTTACATAGGGTGGTTATTTATAGTGGAAATGACCCTAGAAATTCCAATTCTAAGTAGGATAGGAGTCTAGGACGTTTTAAGGGCTGACTTGGTCTCCAAGTTGGCTTAAAAGTCTTCCTAGAACCAAAATCCTAGTCAAAATAGGATCCTGAAAAATTCTGGATTCGTGTAGGGACTTCGACGGCGATTTTGGGCTTGAAGATGGCAGAACTGGGTCTTGGATTTCAAAGGAAAGTTGTATATCTCGAAGTTAGCTTTCCAACGCCTACTCACGGGCCTAAAACAAACATCTAAGCAGAAAGTTATGAGTTTTCTACCGAGACTGCGCTGAATCCTAATCGTATTAGGACTAGAAGCGGGAATAAGCAGGAATTGGATATTTCCTTGGATATAGGCGGCTCAAATTGGGATTTTAACTCCAATTATCGGCTTATATGGGCTGAGTATTATCCCATATAAAATATCCAAAATTCTTTAGCTTCCGGGCTTACTCATGGCTTGTCTCCAATCCTTCGCAATTTAAGCTCCAATCTTCAATTCTTGCCTCTTGAGATAATTCTTCAATAGTCTTTAAATCTTCAAATTATCTTCAATAAGTCTTCAATCACGAACTTCGAATCTCCAAATCCATACTCAAAATTGCTAAGTCCATATTTGAGTAAAAAGTCATCAAAATAGCTCCAAAAAGTAGTGAAAAACAACAAGTTTCCACTTTTCTTGTCTTGAAGACCTAAAAACACAATTACATACAAAATATGGTTAAATTCCACATATAAATACCAAAAAGCATAGGAAAATGATCATAAGAATAGGGTTAATTTTATCTCGATCAGTTGCAAACACAATTGTGGAAGGCCAGTCCGCACACAGACTTCCTCTGTTTGATGGGACTAATTACCAATGCTGGAAAAACAGAATGGCTGACTTTATGAAGGCCAGTGATTTTGAAATGTGGAAAGTGGTTGTTCAAGGTCCGTTCCTTCCTAAGGAAAGGAATGAGGTTGGACAGGAAGTTCCAAAAGAGTGGGAGAGATGGACCGCGGAAGATACTCGCAAAGTCCAAATGAATTTTAAAGCTGTCAATACTCTGTATTGTGTTTTAAATGCTTCTGAGTATAACATAGTTGCCAGTTGTGAAATAGCCAAAGAAATCTAGGACAAACTAGAAGTCACTCATGAGGGAACTTCCTAAGTGAAGGAATCCAAAATTAATCTGCTTACTCTTGACTATGAATCCTTCAAAATGAAACCAGATGAATCTATCACAGAAATGTATGATAGATTTGCAAATATCACCAATCAGCTTAAGCAACTAGGAAAGGTTTATTCA
Source organism: Corchorus olitorius (assembly GCA_001974825.2). Classification (NCBI taxonomy): domain Eukaryota; kingdom Viridiplantae; phylum Streptophyta; class Magnoliopsida; order Malvales; family Malvaceae; genus Corchorus; species Corchorus olitorius. The sequence continues at coordinate 17,086 of AWUE01016732.1, forward strand.
GAGAGTGATATGGTGAACAAGTTGCTCAGGGCTCTCTCAAAATCTTGGAGGCCTAAAACTTTGGCTATTCGAGAATGTAGAAACTTAAACACCACTACACTGGATGACATATGTGGATCACTACTCACATATAAAAGGGAACTGAAACATTAAGAGAATCATGACAAGAAGAATACTGAAAAGAAAAAGGGGCTTGCTCTTAAAGTCTCTTCTCTAAAAGAAGAAATAGAGTAACTGACATTGGATAAGAGTGAGTCATCTGATGATGATACTGAATCTGCAATTTTAGCTCGAAAATTAAAAGACTGAATGGAAGAAGGAACCAACTCATTTACAAAAGAGGCTACAGAAGAGACAAATACAGAAATGAAAAAGACAGATTCAGAAATGACAGAGAAAGAAACAGGAATGATGATCACAAGGATTTCAATTTACCTGCTTCGGTTGTGGGAAGCCTGGTCACATCAAAAGTGACTGTCCACACAACAAGAAGGTAGCTCCTACAAAAGATAAGATGAAGAAAAGAGCTATGGTCGCTGGCACCTGGTCAGATACTGATGTCTCAGAATTTGAAATCGGTGATGATGGACAAGGAGCCAAGGCCAACCTATGTCTTATGGCAGAGGAGGAGAGCCTTGAGGTAACCCCTGATCTTTCTGAAATTTATGTTGATGAAATGCATGATGAATATGAAAATTTATTTGAAGAATATGAGCATGTTGTTGTTCTATACAAAAGTTTGAAGAAAAGAAACACTGAGATAATGCTTGATTTGGAATCCACTAAAAACAACCTTGATAGCATGACTGAAAAATATGATGCATTATTTGCTAATTTTGAGCATGCTAAAGCTATAAATGAGAAACTGGTAAAACAGTTAGAAGAAATGAAAAATGATAAAATTGTTGTCACTAACAACAACATACAAATTGCTCGGACTAATAAAAGCTATAACAGAAGGCATCTTAAGCCTAGAGCTATGACTTGTGGCAGAAAAGGCCATTAATCTCCTGAATGTTATCAGAGAGATGGGTATCCTTCCGGAACTAAGTTAGTTTGGGTGCCTAAAGGTACATATGTTGTTGCTAACCCCCAAGGACCCATCAAAGTATGGGTACCTAAAACAACAAATTGAAAATGTGTGTATGCAGGTTGAGCAAGAGCAACAAGACTACTATTTAAAGGCTCAACCGAAGGAAAAACAGCCCTGGTACCTGGACAGTGGCTGTTTAGGACACATGACAGGAGATAAAAAGATGTTCAAAAAGCTTAAAATGAAAAATGGAGGAAATGTCACCTTTGGTGACAATTCAAAAGGAAATATACAAGGAATTGGAACTGTTGGCAAAGGCGCTGCTCAGATTACTCATGTCTGCTTTGTGAAAGGATTGAAGCACAACCTTTTAAGCATTAGTCAGCTTTGTAGTATGTTTTGATTCTCACTTATGCCAAGTATTTGACATCAAAACAGGCAAGCTCAAGTTTGTTGGTAAGAGGCACGGTAATGTATATGTTATCTTTCTTGATGATCTAATCTTGGGAGATAATATTTATTTGATGGCTAACAATGCTTCTGATAGCTGGTTATGGCATAAAAGGTTAGGTCATGCTAGCATGAACACTATCTCCAAATTGTTGAGAAAAGACCTAGTCACAGGCCTGCCCCAAACTGAAATTTGACAATGATAGAGTATGTGAAGCATGTCAGTTTGGAAAGCAAGTCAAAAGTTCATTCAAGTCAAAGAATGTTGTCTCAACTTCAAGACCACTTGAATTTTTGCTAATGGATCTGTTTGGTCCTATTGATGTCATGAGTATGGGGGGTAAATCTTATGACTTTGTGATTGTTGATGATTACTCTAAATGTACTTGGGTTTACTTTCTCAGTCATAAAGATGAAGCTTTAGAAGTATTTGCTAAACACTGTAAGATTGTTCAGAATGAGAAAGGCTACAACATTAATGGCACACTACTAGAATCATGACATTAGATTGTTCAGAATTAGATTGTTCTAATGCGCATTAGAAGTGACCATGGTGGTGAGTTCATAAACCACGATTTTGAAAATTTTTGCATCGAAAATGGTTTCTCTCACAATTTCTCTACTCCTAGAACCCCACAACAAAATGGTGTGGTGGAACGAAAAAAACAGAACACTAAAAGACATGGCCAGAACTATGATTTGTGAAAACAATTTACCAAAATATTTTTGGGCTGAGGCCACTCAAACTGCAGCTTATATTTTAAACAGGGTCTCCATCAGACCTATGCTTTCAAAGACTCCTTACGAGCTGTATAAAGGGAGAAAACCAAACATTTCTCACCTTAGAAGCTTTGCCTGCAAGTGTTTTGTTTTGAACAATGGAAAACACACCATTGGGAAGTTTGATGCCAAAAGTGATGAAGCTATTTTTTTGGGCTATGCCCTGAATTCTAAAGCTTACAGAGTGTTTAATAAATCTTCTTTAGTTGTTGGGGAATCAATTCATGTTGTTTATTATGAAACTAATGCTCCACCGAGAAAGGTAATGGATGATGATGCTGATGCAGGTGAAATTAGCGCGAGCATGAGGCATGTACAAATTGATGACACTAATACATTCCCTGATGAAAAAGAAAGGGAGGTTCAGGAAGAAGACCCTCCTATAGAAAGCCTACAGAGAGTGGAAATTCAACATGATGATCTTCCAAGGGCATGGAAGCATGCTAGGAGTCACCCCATTGATCAGATTATTGGTGATCCTAGAGAAGGATTGAGAACAAGAAGTGGACTAAAAGAGACTTGTGAATTTGCTGCATTCATCTCACAAGTCGAACCAAAAACATTTGAAGAAACAGAAAAAGAAGAAAGCTGGATGACGGCAATACAAGAGGAGCTAAACCAGTTTGAGCGAAGCAAAGTCTAGACTTTAGTGTCAAGACCAGAAAATCATCCAATTGTTGGCACTAAACGGGTCTTCAGAAATAAATTAGATGAAATTGGTAAAGTGGTAAGAAACAAAGCCCGACTGGTAGCCAAAGGCTATAACCAGGAAGAAGGCATTGATTATGATGAAACCTTTGCTCCTGTTGCCAGGTTAGAGGCCATTCGTCTTTTACTTGCTTTTGCTTGTCATATGGACTTTAAACTATTTCAAATGGATGTGAAAAGTGCTTTCCTGAATGGGTACATTCAAAAGGAAGTGCATGTAGAACAACCTCCTGGTTTTGAAGATTTCAAAAGACCAAACGATGTTTTAAGATTGCATAAAGCTTTGTATGGTCTCAAACAAGCTCCTAGAGCTTGGTATGAAAGACTGTCAAAGTTTCTATTGCAAAAAGGGTTTATAAGAGGGAGTGTTGATACTACACTGTTCCTGAAAAGGAAAGGCACTAATCTGCTTGTAGTTCAGATATATGTTGATGACATTATCAGGGTGAATTTGCTTGTAGTTCAAAATCTCTGTGAGTATTTTGCTAAGGAAATGCAGGGTGAATTTGAGATGAGCATGATGGGTGAGCTGACTTTCTTTCTTGGATTACAAATCAAACAATGCAAGGATGGTATCCTCATCAGTCAAGCAAAATACACTAAAGAAATGTTGAAGAAATTCAACATGCATGAGAGCAAAACAATGAAAACACCTATGGCTAGTGGGACTAAACTGGACTCAGACGAGAAAGGTAAAGAAGTAAACCAAAAGCTCTATTGAGGTATGATTGGATCACTTCTATATTTGACTGCTAGCAGACCTGATATTCTTTTTAATGTATGCCCGTGTGCAAGATTTCAATCTTGCCCCAAATAATCTCACATTTATGTTGTCAAGAGAATTTTTAGGTACCTCTTGGGAACTACAGGTCTAGGCTTGTGGTATCTAAAAGGAACAAGTTTGGAAGTTGTAGGATACTCTGATGCAGACTTTGCTGGTAGCAAAACTGATCGTAAAAGCATCGGTGGGACTTGCCAATTCCTTGCAAGTGCGCTTGTCTCATGGTCATGTAGAAAGCAAAACTCAGTGGCACTCTCAACAGCCGAGGTAGAGTATATTGTTGTTGGAAGTTGCTGTGCTCAAATTCTTTGGATTAAGCAACAATTGAGAGACTTTGGAATTAATGTAAAGAAGGTGCCCTTGCTGTGTGATAACACTAGTGCAATCAACATTACCAAGAACCCAGTTCAGCACTCACGCACCAAGCACATTGAGATAAGATATCACTTCATTCGAGATCATGTCCAAAAAGGTGATATCGAAATTAACTTTGTTGATACCTTACATCAATTGGCTGACATATTCACTAAACCATTATGTGATGAGCATTTTAGTCGCATTAGAAATGAATTAGGAATGTTAGATGCATGTCATGTCTGATCATGCATTACTCATTTCTGTCTAAGGTTTGCTCACACTAAAACTGCCTTCGACTTTGGTGCCACTAATTGAAAAACTGTCAGGATTTCATCCTGACACGTTAGCAAAATTTTAGGCGGGACTTTTCCCTCCTAATTTTTTGTCGAGCGGCGTTTGAGTTTCAAACCTCTCCACTTCCCGAAATTATCCCGAAACTTCCTCTTCCATTAAAACACGTCTCCTCGTTTTCTCTCTCTCTCCTTCTCACTCTCCACTCTTAAATTTCTTAAGACTTTTTTCCCATCCTCCATCATTTCTGAGCACCCTAGTCTGCATTGGCTAGTTCATCCTTTCTTAATTCTCTTCTCCTTCAACCTGTTGATTCATCATGGACAAAGGGAAAAAGCCTGGTAAGGAAGGAAATCAAAAGAAGAAAATTCCCAAGAAAAACGAAAAACCGATCAGTAAAATTAGGAGAAAAGAAAGAGGAGCAGAGATCTCATCAAAACTGAAAGAGGCAGAGCAAATTCGCTGAAAGCAGTATCTGGAAACTACCAAAAGAAAGCCCGTGCGAAGAAGTCCTATCCAATCACTTCAAAAACACTATCCACAGGATGAGGTATGATAATATCGTCGAATTCAATTTGATGCCTACTAAGACGTTTAATTGGAATACCTTGTCTCAAAATCCTGTTTATGTTGAGCTTCATGAAAAATTTGTCACTATGAACTGGATGGGAATCATTCAGTATGATAATGTGCACGTCAGCAAAAGCATGGTTCAAGAGTTTTTCACTGGAATCATTATTGACAAAAAGGGGATATTCAAAGAAGATCCCTTTGCCGAAAATGGTAAAAATATGTATGTTCACATTTGTGAAAGAGATAATATAATCTCAGCCAGAACCCTACGGTAAGCACTGAATATCGAATACCTCGAAGGAGAATCACAACCTCCAGAAGACTTCGATGTAAATGCAGCTTGGCAATTCATCAATGGGAATGATGAAATCTTTCCTACTCTCAGAAGTGAAAGAAAACTCTTAAGAACAGATGCTGAACTAACCTTGCAGTTCGTTCGAAACAACATTTGGTTTGACAATCAAGATTATATTACTGAAAAAGAAGTCTGGATGCTTCATTATATATGGAACAGATGGAAAGTGAATCTTGCCCAAATCATCATTGATATAATGAAGAGAATTGCTCAAATGGATGCGTACAAACCAAGAGTATCTTGCGGCTTTGGTCCTATCATTACTATACTTGGTAGAACACTCAGAACAAAATTGCATGAGCACAAAGACTTTAAGGAAGGACACTCTCATCTCACTGCACCCTCTCAGGAAACAAAATCTGCCTCTTCTAGTGAAAGTGATGCAGTACTGAAAGCCTTTCAGGGACTCAAAGAAGACATTCGAGAAATCAAGCTTGCTCAAAAGAAACTTGAAAGGGAAAGCAAAGCCTGGAGAAAAGAGATCACATCTATGATGATGATCTTGACTGCTAAAGCTACTATGAGTACCCCCTCAACATAAGTTGGAAAGAAGTGCTCTCTGAGCAAAAAAATTGTGAATGTTAGCAGCTTTGATAATGAGGAAGGAGATGATCAAGAGACCAAGACATCCGATGAGGATGTTGGATCCGATGAAGAAAAGGATGAATCTGAAGATGATGATGAAGACCCTAATGAAGATAAAAGTTCTGAAGACGAAATTGATGAAGAAATAGAAGCTAGGTCTGATGTTCCCAGTAGCATTGAGAATGTAGCAGATGAAAGCTCTGCTAGCAGCATTAATTCCTCTGATTCTGCTGAACTGGACAACACTTTGCCCAAAACTAAACGAGCTAGAACCAAGCACGCAGACAAGGATGATACTCCCTCCAAAATGTCAAAGAAGCTCTGATGTCTCATGCAGTCTTGATTGCTAGCAGGGTGATTGGTCGTCAGCAATCATAAAAATAATTCCCCACAAAATCCTAACTAAGTAGATAGGGTAAGTAGGGGTCGATCCCACAGAGAAGGTTGATAGACTTTATCCGAAAATACAATCCTTAAAATATCTCAAAAACAATATATACAAATAGAGGTTGAAAGAAAACAATTAAAAAGAAAACAATTATACTAGAAACAAAACAAAGTAAATTAAATCTAGATCGATGGCAAATAAGAAAGAAAACAATAATTTTAAAGCATACTTCTTCTCCAATAGTAGAAAACAATCAAATTGATAATGGGTCCTTGATTTAAAAGATGAATTCAATATTAAATCCTTGATGATAACTGGTCTAAGGAAAACCCTAACATGCTATTTAGATAAGATTACCCGATTAAGCCTTAAATTACCCCTATTGTTAATTTAACGAATCAATTACCCGCTTAAGGCTTAAAAATTCACCAAGCAACAAAGCATTAATATCAACTATTTAATTAGTTCTTTCACACATGCTTAACAAGTAAAACCATAAAACAACCAGATAAATCTGATCATTGGCATGCAAAACCCATTGAGCGTCTATTAAACGTCATCAATGCGCTACCAAACAATCAGACTCGAGGGTTAACTATTCCGCCTGATTTAGCAATCGATCTCTCAAATTATCAATTTATCGACCTCATAAATTAATAAAAATCAAGGTCATGGAATAAAACAGAGTTTAACATGCTATCTATCAAAAATAAAATACTAAATTATAAGAACAGAAATCTCATCATATCAATTGATTGAATTCACCAAAGGATCAGAAGTATTGAGAATTTAGCTACTCATGGATTTGGGAAAATCCATGGGCGGAATAAGAGTACTTACAGAACTAGAAGGGGCGAAATTTACTTGCAAAATACCTAGGTATGCCGCACCTCTCTATGGCTAGAGAGGGTGGCGGCACCCTTGCTAAAAACTAGAAGAGAAAAATAAATCTAAAGAGAATTATGTGAAAATATGTAGGTGTGTGATTTGTGTTACAGGAGGTGGCTATTTATAGTGGAAATAACCCTAGGAAATCCAATCCTAAGTAGTAAAGGGGTCTAGGACGGTTTAGGGTTTAACTTCAACTCTAAGTTAGATTAAAAGTCATCGTAGAACCAAAATCCTAGTCAAAATAGGATCCTGAAAATCCTGGATTCGTGCAGGGTCTTCAACGGCATTTTTGGGCTTGAACACGACAGAACTGGGTCTTGGACTTCAAAGGAAAGTTGTAGATCTCGGAGTTATCTTTCTAACGAGTACTCATGGGTTTCAAACGGAGGTCTGAGTAGAAAGTTATGAATTTTCTACCAAAACTGCGCTGAATCCTAATCTTGTTAGGACTAGAAGCGGAAATAAGTGGGAATTGGATATCTCCTTGGATATAGGCGGCATTAATTGGGATTTTAACTCCAATTATGGGCTTATATGGGCTGAGTATTTTCCCATATAAAATATCCAAAATTCCTTAGCTTATCCATGGCTTGTCTTCAATCCTTCGCAATTTAAGCTCCAATCTTCAATTCTTGCTCTTGAAATAATTCTTCAAAAATCTTCAAGTCTCCAAATAGTCTTCAATAAATCTTCAAACACGAACTTCAAATCTTCCAAATCTATGCTCAAAATTGCTTTGCTCAAATCTGTGTAAAAAGTCATCAAAATAGCTCTAAAAGTAGTAAAAAATAACAATTTCTCAATTTCACATCACTTAAAGACTCAAAACACAAATATTATCAAAATAGCATATATTTAAGCATAAATGGGTCCAAAAACATAATAAAATAGCCATAAAAATAGGGTTGCTTTTAACTCGATCACAGGGGAGAACCTAAGATGACTTTCTTTTCCTGCATTCTCATCTCATGCACCTCGTTTTCTGCATTTTGGATAATTGTGGCATCTGTGTGTGCCTTGGATAATTTGTTTTGATTCTGTGATTTCCATTCTCCTTCCTCTTTCTTTAATGGCACTGATGTGCCTTTGAACTTTGATGTGAATATTTTCTATCTCAGCTGGGTGCCTTGGTTATTTTGCTAACTCTGAATTCCTTCTCTTAAGGAATTCTGCACTGTAGTTGTGTTTGCTAACTCTGTTTTGCAGGATTTTTGAACCGTTTTGTTGATTATGACTGTAGACACCCATTTTTATCATGTATCCTTTAATTTAAGGCAATTTATTTCTTAATTGGCATTAGGGTCGCCTAGGGGCATTTTAGTCATTTGCACATTCAGGGGTATTTTGGTCATTTTAAGTTCATATTTAATTTAGATTAACTAATTCATTTTTAGTCATCTAGATTACATTAGAAAAATCAAAAATCAAAAATGAAAAAATGTATATATATATATGTTTTTCTCCTTAGCTTTGTACTACAATTTCATTAGCACATTCCATCTCAATTAATTTGATTGTAATTGCATTTGCATATTCCATGATTGATTTCAATTAATTTGATTTCAATTAATAGATTGGCTCTAGCACATTTACCTTAATACGAAACCATGTTGGCTATCCAATTTGGGTCACGTATCATAGCATAAGTAGAAGTAAAGTGGGCATTTTTTTCATTTTGAGTAGCATTGTTATAAGAAAAGCATGGAAATAAGAAAATCACAATTAAAATTCATCACCACTCATTTACTCATCTACATCCCATACATAGGTTATATATTTCCCAAATCACAAAATATAAAAATCCCAGTGTTAATACAAAGTCCAACAAAAAGCATCAAAGATCCCCACAAACCAAAAAGAAGCATTTGTGCTCTTCAATTGTAACTTAACCTCGGAATTGACCTGGGGACTCTCGTAGTACAAGCTTAATTGTAGTGGTGGAGATGAAAGTAATGCAACGTTGGCACTGTTTGATGATGAGCCTGGGCTGAATTATGCTTCAAGAATTGTGAAGAAACAGTTATGGTGCCTATGGGTTTTCATGAGGGAGAGAAAGGAGGCGTCAAGAGATAGTGAATAGAAGGTTTGTGTTGAATTGGATGGCCAGCAACTGTAGCATTTGTGAGTGGGCTAGTGGCCATTGTGGATTTGATTACAGCACTTACCATTTCAAGTGCTTTTGCCCTGATAGGCCTCACGCTTGGCACTGTGCTCCTGGGAATCCAAAGGCAAAAACGTAAAAGCTATTTAAATGAACAAAATTAGCTTAGGGACTAATGAAGCAATGACAATTTTAAAAATCAATGAGAGCTAGTTAAATACATGACGGATTGAAGGGCACCAAAGCACATGGCATCAAGAGCAGTGGTTAGAGCTACATGGTCAGAGGATCAAGGGGATTTAAGCAAGGATCATGGGAAGTTAGAGTTTATCCATGGGCTGTCAACAAGTATGCACATTTCTTTTCCTATGCTACTTTATAGTGTGTGAGCATAACAATTCAGGTTCATCAAAAACCACAGGATTAGAGTTAAACAAGTCTATCCCACAAAAGTCGATAGATTTGTGGAAGATGGCGTATACAGACTAGGTGCCTATCAAACAAGTGCAAGGGACATAAAATACCTGAGAGGATTCTCCTCAAAAAGTTATCCTAGCCAGCTCTGCGTCCTCATCCAAGAGGGACACCTGATAGAGGAAGGGGAAATTAGTTAGCGGAAAAAAAGGGAATCTGTTGGAAAAACAGAGAGGAGAGAAGAATCGAGACCCCTTAACAACATTTTTGGCTCCCTCTTATCTGCTCACTGGACACACACAATTTTTCTCTCCGATCTCACACTCCCTCTGGAAGATCTCTTGGATTGACACACAACACTAAAAATGTCTTCCCACACAGCAACCAGAGAGGAACCACAACAGTCTCTCTCGACCCTTCACACCGAATACTCTCTCACACTTCCCACGAACAGTCTCTCCATAACCAACTTCCCTCTCGCACCTCTCTCCCTCTGACTCAAGACACCACTCTTAACCCCTCTACAAAAAAAAGTTTATCAAACTCTTCTTCCAAGAAAAATTCCACACAGATCACACACAAAAAAAAATAGCTAAAAAAAACTTCCCTCAGATCTCTCGACTCCTTCCCTTCCCATTTTTTCTCCCAGATTCCCCACTTCACACTTCCCACACACTTCCCCTCTGTTTAGAGTTAACCGCCTTGGGGAAGTTTGAGGTTGAGATCTCATATTGCTCATCTGATTTGGGGTTTTTTAGGAGTACAAGAGGGGAGAGTAAGAAAGGTTTCGGGAAAGCTAGAATCAAACCGCCGGATTTTGAGATTTGACGTTCGGGTGAAGGTTGATTTCGGGTCTTTGAAGTTATTGACTTGGTAAAAGAGAGCAAGAAGGGAGAAGAGACCGATCAATGATTTGGAGGTTCGATACGCTGGCAAGGAGAGGGAGGAAACCACGGCGTCAAGATGATGAAGTAGCAGCGGCGGCGCTGCTAGGTTAAAAAAAGGCAAAAGCACGGGTTAGAGAAGAGAGGCACGAGGAAGAAGAAGGCTTATAAGCCTTTAACCTCCAAACGACATCGTTTCAGGTAGGTTCCTTTAAAACTTTTCAATTTCATGCAATTAAGTCCTATAGGTTGTTATTTAACTCACATAAAACCTATAACTTGTGTCCGTGCTCTCCTTAGTCCCTGATTTGGTGTTTCGTTTGCTAATTGATTCAATTTTGTCCCTGATTCATGATTTTATTTTTGATTTATGCATCCTAGTCCCTGATTTAAGGTTTATCTCTTAATAAATGCAATTTGATCCCTGTTTTATTCAATTTGATCCCTGATTTTAGAAATTATGCTAGATTTTGCAATTAAGTGTTTGATTTACATTATTGGTATCTAATTTGTGTTTTTTGGTTCTTTAATTTTACTAATTTAAGTATGGAAATCGGGATTTAGGCTAAAGGTTGAATTTTTAGTGAAAATTGTGTTTATTCAGGACAAATTGATTTTGAGATCTTGATGTTCATGTTGAAAGTAATTTAAATGGATTTCATAATTTCGAATTGAGTTAACTTGGATTTGAAAAATTGAGGTTTTGACTTAAAGCTATAATTTTTCCTTAAATTAAAAAATGACTTGAGGATGACATGTTAAGCCACTTTGGGTCATTTTTAATTCTTGGAAAAACAAAGCTTGGAGTTAAAAACCCAATTTTCCTAATTTGAAAATAACTTGAAAGAAATTGGTGAATCCATTTAAATGACTTTCGATTTGGGAATTAAGGTTTTGAATTTAAAGATTTGATTTCCTAAACTAGATTCAATGGTAGTATAAGCATATCTCATGATCCATATTTTAATTTGTTCGAGTTCAATTTGTTCTTGCTTTGGTCCCTGATTTTGAATTTGCATCTTGATTTGTTTGTATGCCCCCAGAACTTCGCTAATGGTTTTCTCGATGTGCAGAAAGGTCCCCAGTTGTCCAATTTGGCCTTAGATTCCATTTTCTTTAGTTTATTTATTAATTCAATTATATTTGGGCTTGTAATTAATTTAAGTTAGTTTGGTAATTAGTAGTTAAACACATGCATGCCATATTTATTTTCGGTAATTGTAGTTGTTTGCATTTCATGCCACTGTTATAAACTTCGATTAATAAAGAGGCGTTTTAACTATGACGGACTAATCTCGGGTAAAGGTGCTCGGGCACGACCTCTCGAGATTTCGCCCCGAGATTGAATGACCTTTACGAATATCTCCGGAGGGCCGGGCTAGGTTCGTGAAGGCCAATTCAAATAAACTCCTTTTTATTAATCAACTAATAAACCGGAATTTACATGCATTAATATTTAGGTCAAAGTTGAAGAAAAAATTAAAAAAAGAAAGGGAAAAATGAAAAAATGGAAAAATCAGATAATTGAAAGATATAATAAAATGTGTTTTGAAAAATTGTTTTTTCTCAAATATGTTCTCTTATTTTTTTTCAAAAATTTAAGAAAAGGTAATTCAAGAGTTTTTTAAGGTAAAATGTTTTCAAAAGGAATGTTTTTTCTAATTTAAGTAATTCCGAAAGAGGATTTTGGAAAGTAATAAAAGTAATCAAGTTTTTCTTAAAAAGTCAAAAATGAAAAAAGATTTTATCACAGCTTTTTCAAAATTTCTTCCTAGTGCGGAAGAGTCAACAAGAGAACAAACAGCGAAAGAGAATCGTAACAGAATTAATCGATGGTGTTCGATTATATTCTTCGAATTCTCGACATTGGTTTTAAAAATGCTTTTATTTTCTGGCATAACCCTTTTGAATAATAATCAAGATTAGGATTAAAAGAAACCAAGTTTTCTTTTCGACCCAATTAGATCTAGTTTAGCTTAGAGGTACCGTCACTTGACGGGTGTGCCGGGGGTGCTGATCCTTCCCCGGGCGTAAATGACTCCCGAACCTAGGTCTAGGTGACAAGACCGGACCCATAGGTTTAGTGGGTCCCATGCCAAGCACCAGATCTCATTAGACTAATTAATACAATTAGGTGGCTAATTGACGGGCGTGCCGGGGGTGCTGATCCTTCCCCAGGCGTAAATGACTCCCGAACCTAGGTCTAGGTGACAAGACCGGACCCATAGGTTTAGTGGGTCCCATGCCAAGCACCAGATCTCATTAGACTAATTAATACAATTAGGTGGCTAATCACACCTTAGAAAAAAAGATTAGTGGTGACTCCATTTCTAACGTCGTTTCGACAGGGTTCCCCGGACCCGAACGTTTCGACAGCTTGGCGACTCCACTGGGGACAGTTTAGAGAGTCAGACCTCACTTAGTCTAAAACAAGATCTAGGGTTAATAAATGGTTGCTTTGTTTTGTTTGTTTTGGGTTGTTTCTTTTGATCTTTTATTGCTTTTATGCTTTGATATTTCTGCTATTTTCACTCATATCTTGTTGTTTTCTTTGTTTCTTATTGTGGTTAGTTACTAGGTATGTCAGGTGTAGTTTTAGGGTATTGGTAAGCCGTTCCTTCACACACTTCACTGTATACTTCGCATTCATGCATGAGACCGCCTCAGACCCGGGCATGCCTTTAGTTTTGGGAGGTATAATAGCAAGCCTTCGTGGGACTCGTTTGTCCCCGTGCAGGTTGTGCGAAAAACCTCCACCCAAGGAAATTCTACTAGCCCAGTAATGGATACTAGTGGGGTCGAATTGGGGACCTTTTAGCGAAGCTTCACCCAGCATATAGTGGAGCGACTTCTTGCCTAAGTAGAGCCAAACCCGTTGAGGATGAGTGAATTAGGTACACGCAAGGAACGTCTCTTACCCTTACCTCTCGTTTTTCAAAAAAATAAGAACCGTAGAGAGAGTAACCCATAGTACTCTTAATAAATAAACCACCCGCCCCAAGGGCATTTTTGTCCTTTTTAGATTTCTGAGAAAATAAAAGGTTTTGTTAACATGGAAATAAAAAAGGGCATAATTTTTCCTTAATTTTCAGTTATTTATTTTTACTTAATTTCCTTCTGGTTACTAACTCATTTCCTTATTTTCTTATTTTCTTGTTCCTTTTTCAACATTCTGCATTCACGTGCATCTGTAGGATTTGCCAGACTACAATCGGAGTAAAAGATGCTTCTTTAAGAACAAGAGGCCATGATACCTTGCTCATAATAAAAGAAATTCAACAAAGAAAACTCAGCAGTCATGAAATTTAGTCTAAGTTGTAAATCTGCATTGTACTTAAAATAAAAAAATTTTCATTGAATATTTTGGTAATGTATCAGATTTTGTCTCAGAAAGCTTAATCAAGTATCTTTCATTCCAATTGTCCTATGGCAAATTGCATTCATACAAAGCATCGGTCATGAAAATCATCATAGGTATCTGTACACGCCAACAATTGAAGGGCTTTAATTGGGCACTAGTTTGAGGCAATTAAAGCCTGGATGTGAGAGGTGAAATTCATAAAACTTCGATGGAAGATTCCGGGTTGTTTTGTGCGTTTCATTGCTTATGGCAAAATTGCATTGCATTCATGTTTAATTTGGTACAATTTATCATGCATCATGACATCACTTGCAATAATTGGAGGTTGGAACACATTAATAAGGGGGTTCTAATTCGTGGTTCCATTCTAAAGGTTCCAAGATAGCTCAACATCAGTACTTCACACGGTCAAAAGCTAAACCAATAGCAGGTCAGCATAGTGAAGAATTTGAGGAATTAAAGCGGGACAGGGATGAAATGAAGGAACAGTTAAGACAAGCTTTGGAAACAATAGCCAGACTGACAGCAGCTCACGAAACCTTGGTAAAGGAAGGAATGGCTAATGGAAAGGCGACCAGTTCTGATGGAGAGGTCGAGAACCCTAAAAGCAATGGCAAAATGCATGCTGATGCAGCCAATGACACGCAATTTGGTCATGTCTATTATCCCACGGCATCCTATTATGCTACATCTCGAGGGGAGGGTTCGCATGTCCAGTATGAAAATCTAGTGCACTGTGATTCAGGAACACTAGCTGCAAGCCAAGATAAGCTACTATGGGCTGCTGGAAAAAAGGAGGATGATTCGGCAGATGAGAACAAGCGTATGATAAGCTTAATTGATGAAAGGCTTCACGAGTTAGAAGGTTTAGGTAGTTACCACAGGCTCATCAGTATTGCAGAGCTGTCTTTGGTAGATGATTTGGTCATACCACCGAAATTCAAAATCCTGGATTTCGAGAAATTTGATGGGACCAAGGATTACCCAAACAATCATCTGAAAAGTTATGCGAGGAAGATGGGTCCCTATGCAGCAAATGAAAAGCTTATGATCCATTGTTTTCAGGATAGCTTAGCGGGCACGACCTCCTTATGGTACAATCAACTTGATAAACACCACATCCGCTCCTGGGATGATCTTGCGAAGGCTTTTATTAATCAATACAGGTACTTGGTTGACTTGGCCCCGAATAGGGAATCTCTGAAAGCCCTAGAAAGGAAGCCTACTGAGAGCTACACAAAATTTGCTCAACGCTGGAGGGATATGGCCGCTCAGGTTAGGTCGTCGATAGAGGAGTCAGAGATCTCTGGGCTTTTCATTGAGCTACACAAAAGTCAATCTTCTATGACAAGTTGTTTAGCATGTCGGGCGAACCATTTGCAAAGATCGTGGTGATAGGACAGAAGCTTGATAATAGCATTAAGGCAGGGAAGTTCGTAGTCTCAGATGAGACTAGCAGAGGATCCGTTGCAGGGAAGAAAGATGAAGTCAGTAATGTCAGCAAGGTGTCTTATACACCTTATTATCCACCTCCAACATACAATTATCCTCAGTACAGTCAGAGCACAGCCAACTACTATCGCCAACCCAGGCCAGTCCAACCACTATCGCCAACCCAGGCCAGTCCAACCTTCTCACCACACTTATGGGTATTATGCACCACCTCAGACATATCCTTACGGTTATCAGTACTCAGGAAGCATCAATGCAGTTGGAGGGGCACCCTTCCGTCCAAGGCCATATAATCCTATCCCAGGTTCCTCATGGCCAACACAGAAAAAGGCTCCAGCTTATTCTCCAGGAAATACAAATCCCATAAAGAACAATGTCCCCATTGACCCAATCCCATGCGCTTACACTGAACTTCTACCTCAACTACTTCAGCAGGACTTACTACAAAGGTTGCCATGTGTTAATCCCATGAAGCCTCCACTACCAGTATTGTATGATGTTACAGCTCATTGTGATTATCACTCTGGATCCGAGGGGCATACAACGGAGAATTGTCGGCGATTGAAGTATGTCGTACAAGAATTAGTGAGGTCTGGAAAGCTAAGTTTTGGCAATGTGGCACAAGTCAATCCTTTGCCAGCTCATGGAGAAACCCAAGCAAACATGGTTGAAACTGAAGAGCTTGCCAGAAGAAGATGAGTATCTTAGATAAGCGGGTTAATTTCAAGAGATATGTCAAGATATGAATGTTGTTTTACTCTAGTAGTATGGAGATATAATAACTTCAATCCCGACACTTATGCCTAAAAGTGTTGGTGAACAGTTTTATGTTGGGCTTTTTTTTTCATGCATATTATTCTACATGTTTTCCCTTTATCATGAGTAATAAAATAAAGTTCACTTCAAAAGTTTACATAAGTTTTCATATCCTCTTCATCCATTTATTCTATTATCATTGGTTATTTCTTTTGCTTTCCATTATATGTATGTATATATTCTACTGTTCAGGCTGATTCACAATGAATGCAAAGACGTTCCAAACGAGCCAAGGTTCAGTGATGAAAATGCTAATGAACCTGACTATGAAGACACTGAGGACCAGGCACCACTCTCAGGCCTTTTGAGATAACAACAAATTTGCTTCATGCGGAATTTGCAAAACTGATGAGCTTGAACACTAATGAAGCTCCAAGTGCTTCAAATGATCTGGATTTTCACATATGACTCTCCTGCTAAGGGGCAAAGTTCTCTCTTAATAAGTTCTCGTTCAAAAGAAGGAAAAGAAAAGAAAAAGGAAACTTGGCCTAAAAAAGAAAGAGGTCAGAAAAAAGGAAGAAAAATAGCACTTGGAGTCTCCAGAGGAGTCCAACCAAATGATTTTCAAAAGAGTCACATGTTTTCAAAAGATTTTTAAAAAAAAATGATTTTTCAAAAGTGGTTTTCTAAATTTGTTTTCATGAGGATGCTCTTCAATGAAGATGTCCAATCTTGAAGTGATAAATGGCTTTCTTTCTTATTCCTTTCACTTGCAGAAAATCTCCTTTGTTGTCCCCTTTGAGGCTAATAAGTTTTTTTTTTTCAAATGAACCCTAATTTAGGATCACCCTCCACACTGGGGGGCAAAGTTGAGGAAGGATTAGTTCTCATGAATGAAGTATGGAATTGAGATCATGAAATGTTAGTAAATTTATTCCATTGGAAAGTTTAAATCAAAAAGTAATTGAAAAGAAAGGAAAAGAAAAAGTGGGGGATTGGAGAAAAAGGAAGGAAAATGACTGAAATGAAATAAAAGATGATGAAGTTGAAAAGTGGAATGTGGGGATAGTTGAGAAAAATGATCCTTGATTCCAACACCCTTAAACACATTTTGGGTCTATTTATCCTTTCCTTGGCAACCCTGAACCCCAACCTACGTTACGTGCCTAATAAAAGTCCATGTTTGATCAAGTGAAGACATTCGAGAAGAGATTTTTTCTCAACAAAAATAGTCCTTTTGCAAAATGTTTTGAGTCAAAACTTTCAAAGAGAGTTTTCAGATGAATTTGGAGCTTTCAAGTACATTAAAAAAAAAAGAGGAAAAATGATGAAGAAAAGAAGCTCTAGGGTGAAAACCCGAAAGGGCCAGGAATACTAAAGAAGATCAGGGGAATTAGACAAGCCCAAATTGAAAGCCTACAGAAATCAGTTCAGATTGAAAAAGTGCAATCAGTGGAGAACACACTTCAAGAATGTCTCTTAATGTCGAAAGGGTGAGTGTATAGTCCAGACTGAGTCAGGAATAGCAACACTAAGATCTGTTTTTGAGAATCAGTTGGCACGTCAACAAATTGTCGTCAGAGTATTCATTGTCATGAGGCACTATCTTTCTTATATATATTATTTAAGTATATTCTACATAAAATACAGATGTTTTTCAATAATAATTGTTTTCGAACACTTGGCATTTCATTTCATCACTGATCATAAAAGGCTGACGTTCATGGAACTGTTCACAAAACATTCAAAGATAGGGGTTTGAAGTAGTAGAATGGTCACTTGGGGGCAAGAGGACTGAGAGTTAAAGCAGATGCTATGGGGCATAAGGCATGCAAAGAAGGACAAATTGGGGCAAGAAAAGAAGACAAGGAATAGGAATAAGGTCAACACAGAGCGGATAACAAGCAATAATAGCGGGTGCTAAGATAAAGGAGTTGATGGACACACTTCGGAACCAAACAGAGCCATGAATCTCGAATAAAAGAAAATTCATATCACGCATACATCTTGCATTACCATGCATTGAGATTAGATCATGGTGCATTCTAATCAGCACTAAAGCATATTTTTATAGCAGGTTATTTCCAAGAGAAGATTTCAACAATCGGAATTCATCACAAGAACAAATTTTTCGAAGAAATTTCAGATGCTTCAGTTCATTTCAGTTGACCTAGGGCGGTCTTTATTTAGTTTATTTCAGTTGATCCAGGGTGATCTTTATTCAGTTTATTTCAGTTGACCCAGGATGGTCTTTCTTCAGTTCATTCCAGTTGATCCAGGGCGATCTTTCTTCAGTTTATTTCAGTTGATCCAGGGCTATCTTTTATTCAATTTATTTTAGTTGATCCAGGGCGATCTTTTCTCAATCATTTCAGTTGACCCATGGTGTTCCTTATTCAGTTTATTTCAGTTGATCCAGTGCGATCTTTTCTTTAGTTTATTTCGATTTGATCCAGGGTGATCCTTATTCAATTCATTTCAGTTGACCCAGGGTGGTCCTTATTTAGTTTATTTCAGTTGATCCAGGGCGATCTTTCTTCAGTTTATTTCAGCTGACTCAGGGTGGTCTTTCTTCAGTTCATTTCAGTTGACCCAGGGTGGTCTTTCTTCAGTTTATTTCAGTTGATCCAAGGCGATTTTTCTTCAGTATATTTCAGTTGACCCAGGGTGGTCTTTCTTCAATTTACTTCAATTGATCCAGGGTGATTTTTCCTTCAATTTATTTCAATGGATCCAGGGCGATCTTTTCTTCAGTTTATCCAGGGCGATCTTTTCTGCAGTTTATTTCAGTTGACCGCAAAATTGGTCCTCCTTCATTATAAACCAAGAAGTTTACAATTACAGCATCAGATTCGGAATCATTTTCTAAAGTTATTTTCTTCCAAGAGCACTTCCACGTGATTCAGATTCAATTGTCAAGATTTTGCATCGGTTCCATCCGAATGCTTTGGCTTTTCCACAAGCCAAACTCGTTTCCATACGAGTCAGTTTAAGCCTTGGTTCCATCCAAGCCACATAGGCTTTTCCACAAGCCAAACTCGTTTCCATACGAGTCAGTTTAAGCCTTGGTTCCATCCAAGCCACATAGGCTTTTCCACAAGCCAAACTCGTTTCCATACGAGTCAGTTTAAGCCTTGGTTCTATCCAAGCCACATAGGCTTTTCCACAAGCCAAACTCATTTCCATACGAGTCAGTTTAAGCCCAACTTCCAAGTAGGCTCACTGCAAGCTTATTTCCATTGATAAAACCTCCGGGTGTCATTTCATTTCATCAAGTTTTTCATCGAAAATTCATGTTTAACATCCTTGGTTAAGGTTTCAATTTAAGGTTTGCATTGATAAGACCTCCGTGCAATTCGTATTTTCTCCAAGATTTATTTTATCATTGCTTTATTTTAATCCTAATTGAGGATCATTGCTTTATTTTTAATCATGTTTGAGGATCATTGCTTTATTTTAATCCTGTTTGAGGATCACTGCATTATTTTAATCCTGTTTGAGGATCATTGCTTTATTTTAATCCAGTTTGAGGATCATTGCTTTATTTTAATCCTGGTTGAGGATCATTGTTTTATTTTTAATCTTGTTTAAGGATCATTGCTTTATTTTAATCCTGTTTGAGGATCATTGCTTCATTTTAATCCTGGTTGAGGATCACTTGCTTTATTTTAATCCGGTTTGAGGATCATTGCTTCATTTTAATCCTGGTTGAGGATCATTGCTTTATTTTAATCCTGTTTGAGGATCATTGCTTTATTTTAATCCTGGTTGAGGATCATTGCTTTATTTTAATCCTGGTTGAGGATCATTGCATCATTTTAATCCTGGTTGAGTATCATTGCTTCATTTTAATCCTGTTTGAGGATCATTGCTTTATTTTAATCCTGGTTGAGGATCATTGCTTTATTTTAATCCTGGTTGAGGATCATTATTTTGTTTTAATCCTGGTTTAGGATCATTGCTTTATTTTAATCCTGGTTAAGGATCATCGCTTTCATTTTAATCTTGATTTGGGATCATTGCTTTATTTTAATCCTGATTTAGGATCATCACTTTAGTTTATTTGAATCTTGTTCATTGCTTTATCAATTATATCTCAATCCTGGTTTAGGACTATTTGTTTTGTTAGTTTTATTTCGATCTTGATTTAGGATCATTGCTTGTGAGCTAATTTCAGAATCATATTCAGGATTGTTGTTTTCAATCAGTTAGTTTTAGGATCCTATTCGAGGATCTCTATGCTTTAAATTTCATTTTTGGAGGCTACTTCAAAATTTTGTTTTGGGATTATTTTCCAGTTCTTGATTTGCTTTCACTACTTGATAAAATGGGTGTCCATGTCTTTGCGCACTTTCTAACTCTCATAAAGTATACAAACTACTCTTTTGCACACTTCCCGATAGTTAGAAAGCACACAAAGAGGGGCAGCTGTAGACACACATTTTTATCCTGTATCCTTTAATTTAAGGCAATTTATTTCTTAATTGGCATTAGGGTCGCCAAGGGGGCATTTTAGTCATTTGCACATTCAGGGGCATTTTGGTCATTTTAAGTTCATATTTAATTTAGATTAACTAATTCATATTTAGTCATCTAGATTACATTAGAAAAATCAAAAATCAAAAATGAAAAAATGTATATATATATATATATATATATGTTTTTCTCCTTAGCTTTGTATTACAATTTCATTCGCACATTCCATCTCAATTAATTGAATTGTAATTGCATTTGCATATTC